>CAAKMY010040968.1:223-11836 GCA_901111285.1 Corrigiola litoralis
TTATTCCCAGTAAATTTTCCTAAAAAATTCATAAGGTAGTTGTTCGTAAAAATAGTCATTTATTAGGTGATTGTTTCCAAATTTCCCTAAACCAAAAACAAATCTATGCAAAACTGATTTATATATATAAAAAAAACACTATAAGAAAACAAACTTGAAATTAATTAGTATATTTTGCTCCAACATGATAACAAATATCTGTAAGACAGATCTATATTATATACTTCTTTGAGAAATTACAATAGGATTTGTTCACATGATTTCACAAATGCAATTGTTCAAGAGCAAAAGGCTTTTCCACTTAATTTGCTTCCAGACCAGCTGTTTCACACTGTTGTGTTTTTCCCGGAAAGAAACAAAGGTCCAAAACTTGAAATCAAAGTCTCAACCCCATTTATCCAATACCAATTTCAAGCCTCCTTAAACCTTTGGTGTACCAATATTTGAGCTTCTTCAACCATTCTCTTGACTACTTCTCCAGCTGGTAGAATTTCCTTTATGAGCCCAACACCTTGACCAGAGTACATGGCCATACTCTCAATATCACCTGTGGCACTTCTGTTGGGCACAGTTCCTGCGAAACGTCTGATCTCTTTCTCCTGCATGCCAGTGAAAAAGGATCGTGCATCGACGATGAACACAGTTAGGTGAATAAAGCAGCATAGCTCAGGATATTTAATTTTGCGTAGGAATTTGAAGAAAAAATGAGCATACTTGAAGACAGAATACTTTGTGGAATAATCAGCTAGATCAATTAAGTTTAAGATGGTGAAAGTGGCATAGACCACGAGGGAAGTACGAGGAAACACAATGTACATGGACATATGGGAAAGAAGCTCACCACTCCATGTATTATTGTGCGGCCAATGACAGGCTGGTTTGTCTCATCTTCATTTTCAGGAAGGGCTCTCCAGTCAGTGAAGAACGGCGTCAATAAGACACGTTGTGGTGCCCCTGGCCATCTTGCACGACCAAATATATTAGTGTACTCAGTTCTGGAATACTCAACTAACTTCCTCTTGTATGTAGGATGAGCATAACTCTCCTTCGTGGCAAGAAACCTACAATGAGAAAGACAATATAATACGAACAACCCGCCATCATGAAGATTTAAACACATAGGTTTCAAATCAAGTTCATAATCCAAACAGAGGACAGGGAGTTGAGACCGACTTCATAAGAGAGTAAAAAATCAAACAAGCCGCTACTTGTCCTAGTATCGGTTCACTTTTTACAGGCTTACTGTCACACTTCAAATTTTATGCTAGAGCCAGCCTAGCAATTATAAGGATATGAGTGGCAAACTAGCAACATCGAACAGAATGAACATCTGAATTGGTACAAGAAGAAAACTGATACTACAAGATTGTAGTAAAGTCCTTTTGACTTTGTCACTTAATTTATTCAATTCTAAAGGCAGCTTACCTAGTTCCTAGAGCAACACCTTGCGCCCCAAGGGCCAAAGCAGCAACATAACCACGTGCATCCACAATGCCACCCGCAGCCATTACTGGAATATCTCGTTCGCCTATTAAGTCAACTATGCCAGGCAACAACGCAATTAGTCCTTCCTGGCCAAATATAGTGAATTTTTAGGAAAATCAAGAAATACAGAAAGCTAGCACTGCAAAGATGTCTCAAGGAACCTACAGAAATCCGCAGCAATATACATTTGGAGTCATGGGTGCTGACCTAGACAATTGTTTCTGTTTCTACAGAAGTAACACCATAAGTCATACAAAGGCTAGTATATCAGTCGGGAGCACATGCAAAAATTTTATTTACAGTACTTTAGAAGTAAATACTACAAAGAATTTCCAATATATTTCTTAAAATTGAAATATTTTGTTCTGACTAAGTTTATGCCAGTAATATGAGACCAAACAACACTCACCTGACCAATTACATGTCCACCAGCTTCACGTCCCTGAACAATGATGGCATCCACTCCCGCGTCTACTGCCCTTTTTGCTGACTCAATGCTCCCAACCTTATGTGATCATACATGAATCCACAGATACAGCCAGTGGTTAGAGACATGCGACTCTATTCAGTTCCAGAACATAGATGAAAGCCGATAAGTATACAGGAAAACACACTTGGATGGCTGGTCAAACTCTAATGAGTCATGAAAGCAAATGCCCATAGGCCATAGCAGTTTCTCATTTGATTCCTGGTTATCTCTTGTCATGGCTCACACCAAGAACAATACAGTTACTAGGACAAACTAGATTTCAACTTAGAGACGCAGTCTTTAAACAAGCAATACTGAAAAGATCAGAGCAGGAACTGCATGGTAGGAAGTCACAGACGGACAACTTAGCCATCAGAAAAAAAAAAAAAGAAAAAAAATCAATCAAAAGACTGACTTCCCATATCTCAGAGTGAGAAACTCGAAAAAACATAACTTCACAGACCATGAATTTACAAGAAAATGGCCAAAGAACTGAGTTAAACAGAGATACTTCCTCCGTTTCATTGAAAATTTATCTTGAATAATAGATTAGGATAAAGATAGAATATAAACATTTATATACACCAAGAACAAGACGAGCAAAAAAAAGTACGTAGACATAAATCTGGTGAATTTTGGAGAAAAGAAATTGACTGCAAGATGATACAAAAAATGTTCCCTCCTGATCTACAATTGAGCATAATATTTTGACATGGGAGTTTATGGAAATAAGCAAGATATGAAAGTACCAAATGGGTTTTTACTTTCTAGGAAGACCTAGTAACAACAATGGTAAGAGTAGTGGGTTTGAGAACTGCATGCAAAATAGAGTATAGTAACCTCTCCGACAAGTCAGTCAAGCAACCAGGTTCCTCTCGAAGACAACAGTTAGGGATACCAAAAGCAAATTGGGACCAAAGGCAACCCTAAGAAGCTTACCCCCCTCCCCTTCCAAAAAGAAAATTGAAATTTGTCGATTGACTATGAAGAGTGTCACTGCCATGAGTAGCCAGCCTTCAGCACAGGCTCGCCAGCGGGTAACACACCATCCAAACATAGGTGTCAGTCTAGGCATCGCCTAAGTTGTATGCATAATTGAGTTCATCAGAAAGCTTCATTCGATATTCCCATGCAAGTTTGACCGACTACATCGCGGCAAGCTGAACTCTCGATACAATACACTCACTAAATAGGAAGTCAAAATAATTTCGGAAAAGAAAACATCAAGATTAATAAAACACGATATTTGATCCCATAGATATGCTCATATGCATCTAGATACTTACGAATTTTTTCTATGCACAATGGGTTAATTGATTGGAAACATGAGGTACTTCATGTAACATAACCAAGAAATTTAGAGCATCACACTAAAAGGAAAGCACTCATTGTCAGTAAGTGAAGCATACTTGGATAAGCAAAAATCATTTGCACTTACTTGGGGAACAACTTTCACACCAGCATCATGCGCCCGACACACAAGCTGCTCAGAGACTTCACCCCAGTACAATTGAAGTACTGCCACTTTCTCTTCCAGTATAACTTTCAGGTTTTCCTCATGAGGAAATGCCAAAACAATACCAATTCCAAAAGGTTTGCTAGTCAAGGTCCGAGTCTTCCTTATCATATCCCTCACATACTCTGGGCATTCCTAGCACAGTTATCAGATAAACGTCAGCAAAAGTCTGCATGAAGTCAACACTCAACAGTATTGTTACACCAGAGCAGGTAAAAATGGTCCAGGAAGTTTACTGTACCCTGCACCTTTAACAGCCAAATACAAAACAAAGAATCAAGAACACAGGATTAAAATAACCGCAAGATACCAAAGGAAGTTGTCTTTCCCAGTGACTTTGATCAGAATGTTTGACAAACACCAGGACAAACATACTGAACATATTTATCATATGAAACACCATAGGCACTCAGTATCGTGCCTTTGAGTTGTCATTCTTTTAAAGAGGTTGAGTTCACCACTAGGTATAGTGCTTCTTGCAAACACTCTAGTCATATTATCAGCGGAATCAAACGGTAATTTTCCATTTCATTCACTGATATTGATTCAGAAAACGCCAGCACGATTCTTCGACCAGAAAGTCCTACTATAGCACATAAAAGTGAAGTAGGTAAGGTTCACCTCATGCTTTCACCTTCTATCTTGAAGCACTAAATAAGTAGATGAAGTATATAATTCCTTCATCAAAAATCCTAGAAATGCCATAATCACGACTTTACTTGGACATGATCTATTTTATAGAACCGTACTCTGTGCCCCATAAGTTCAAAGAAACGGCATGATCCTTCTGACTTCAATGCCTTTAGAGCATTCAGCTATACAAAAATATCAATATGATCCTAATGATCGCAACAATTTAATAAACTGATCCAGCCTATCTCATAATTCACATATACTTGAACATCAACTTCAAAACAATCATAACTTGACAATGATCTACACTATAAGAAAAAACACCACTGCTCGAATTATAACATAAGAAAGTCTTGTATGAGAGCGTCTATTTTTAGCTAAATTGGATCGTCTTGAATGGGTCACTCGTAATTTTAAAGTGGTCATTTTTCATGAATGATCATGAAAATTCGTCTTTTCAACTCGACTTACGATAAGTCTTTTTGAAATTAACACTAAAAACACACCATCATATTTTTAGAACTTGTGTCAGCACAGAGCTCCTTATACACAATCATGCAACATACTACTCCGCAACAAATCATGTAGAAAATTCTTGTAAGCTACCACTACTACTTGCACAACTAAACATTACCAAAGAATCATAACAAAAAACATAAGCGCCCATGAGCACTTTGAGTTGGCAGGGGACTCAACTAGTTTAACAAGAGGTCTCAAGTTCGAGCCTTGGAAATACATCAGTGTTAAAACTCATGAGGGAGAGCTTTGCGGCCTTTAGTTGTCCTACCTAGCTCAAATCCAAACTAAACCGGATGGTGAGAACAAATAAAAAAAAAAAAAGCATAAGCTAAGAAGATATGATCACTATCTAAACCATATACATCAATCTTAAAAACCAACTTTAAGAAAAGAACTAGCTCAAATGGTTAGAGCTTTCTTCCCCCAATCATGAGGTTGGGAGTTCGATTCTTAGCTGCGACTTTGTGTGCGCAACTTTAACTATAAAAACAGTTAAAGTCAAATAAACACACAATCAAATATCAAAAACCAAAACCCAAGAGAATAAAAGGTATAATACCCAATCAGGAGCACGAAGAAGGCCAAGCCCACCAGCATTAGCAACAGCAGCAACAAGCTCAGGCCCAGAGATATCTGGGCCCAGTGGGGCCTGCACTATCCCATACTCAAACCCAAGTACTCCTTTCCAACCCATCTCACTTCTTCTTGGTCTTCTGCTACTAGAAGCCTAGAAATGTGATCTTTAGACAAAGAAAATATGGGTTTTTTGTATATAGTGAGTAGTGTTTTATATATGATCATGAGAGTTTAAAGAAAGTATGGGAAACAGAACGTAAGCGAGGACGTCAAGTTTGGTTTTGTTTTGTTTAATGAGTTACCGAAGTGTTGCCAACTTCCCATTGTCGAAGTAAGAAAAGAATTAGCTCATGTTGGGGTTGGTTTTTTTTTTTTTTAATGAAAAAAAGTATGTGTAATGGCCTCCTTTTAACTAGTTCTTCATTTAGAGAGAGAAAATGAAGAGCTAGCTCTTTGCCCCTGATGACGGGAAGTGATTTTCACACTCCCAAATATTATTTTTACATTCCCACTAACATCTCCCGTGTAAGAGCACATATTTTTATGCAATATTTTATCCTTCTCACATGNNATCCTTCTCACATGGGGAGTGTAAAAATCAACATGAGGAGTGTAAAAATCGTTTTCCCACAATGACCGTCTTAACTAGCTCTTCATTTACTTTCTTGAAGAGTAAGTGCATGAAGAGGTAGTGTAGAGCTAGCTCTTCATGAGAAATAAAAGGGCTTGGGGTGGGGCGTTTTTTGGTGAAAAAAATAATAGAAAAAAAATGTTTTGTATAGTGGGTTCTGAGCCACTTAAAAAATGTCATGTGTCCTAGAAGAGTGTCAACATCATTGTGAGGACCAATGATTTTTACACTCCTCCATTTGATTTTTACACTCCTCATGTGAGAGGAGTAGATTCCTGCATAGGAATCTGTGCTCTCACATGAAAGGGGTGAGTGGGAGTGTAAAAATAAAAAAGAGGAGCGTAAAAATCAGTTTTCCATTGTAAGCAAAGAGTTATATACTAACTCTTGAACCAACTCTTTACATGAAGAGGTGACTCTTTATTTTTGCCATTGTACATGCTTATGAGCGACTTTTGTTTTTACACAGCGAAAAGTTCATCAGCTCAAACTTCCTGTCTTTGAAGATCAATAAGTGCTTTATCTAGACTAGTATGAGAGACGGTTTGATTAGGCATGAAACGGTTATTGATAAGTTTATTTCCTTTTGTCCTTTGTTATTCACGCATATACTTTGGATATGTTTTATGCATTAGAGGTTTTAAGTGATGTTGGAGTATGAGGTTGGATCTCCGACTCTTTTATATTTTAAATTTTTTTCTCTTTATGAATTCGTGTTTGATGATTTGTGATAACGATTCATGGTAGCCGATCTTAAATTAATTTGAGACTATAAAATTGTTCTCATTATTTACGCTTTCAGGATTTGCATGTCCATTTTTTGGTTTTTGTCCAGCACATCTCCTTCAGTGGAGCCTTTGGGCTTTGGGTTTAAATGACTTTCGTTTTTCCACTCAATCATCACTTGATATGGGTTTCGTTTCATGGGTTTTCTTGACACAATTTGTGGGGATATATGTTTTAGCCTTTGAGGGGATTGTTGCATTATCATCACCTCTACCGCTCTATGTATTTGTCCAACACATCTTCTCGCCACCTTGTTTAATGGCGCCATTTTGTTGAAATGGTTCGCAAAATTTCACTCATTCATCATTTGATATGGGCTTTGAATCATGGGCTATCTTGAAACAATTTATGGGGCCATGTTTTGCAGTGATCATTACCTTTATGTACTACATGACTCTGTTTTCTTTTTTGGACTAGGGCATGAGGTATGTTAGCATGACAACAACGATTGTACTAGCTCTAATTTGATTATATGGTCAAATTGTCATTTTGTAATCGGTTAGAATATTATTCGACATACTCTAATATGAAGATATTGTACAAGTCTCGTGAATCATGTTCAAGGGAAAAGAGAATGATACAGTGCTACTGGACGGTACCCAATTTGAGTGTCATCATCTCACATGTATAATTGTAAGATAGGATTATACCAAAACACGTATGTTCTTGATCTTAACAATGGAAAATAAGAACATACACTTGTGTACACGCTTAACTGCTTAAGCACACACAAAGGGCAAAATTGTAATTTCTCTAGAGTAAAATCCACATTGAAGTATGTAAGCGTTGGAAAAGGTTGGTTAGATATAATCTATCTTTCAAAAAAAAAAATGTAACAACACCATAACACAACTCTAGAACTCGCATGCCACTGGTATTGAGATAATTTCATCCACTCAATCTTTTGGACATGAGCCAATAGATATATTGGTCACTACAAAAGCCAATACGCTGCTTTTTCCAGCCTTTTGGAGATGACCACAAAAGTCATGAAAGAAATTTGGAACATAAGAAAACAGTAGCAAACCAATTATTGTATTGCTACAAGTCGGTCCATAATGCCAACTTTAGTTTTGCTTTGGCATCCATTTGTGGGTAGAACAGGGTTGAAAATACTAGAAATTTAAAGCTATGCCGGGTTTACTTTGTTTGAAAGTGTTGAACTTGTGAGATGCCGTACACACTTTTGGAAGGAAGGTGCCAAAATGTCATAAACACGAGCTAATTAAATGTGCCCTTGTGTAGGGCATACAAAAGTGACCTTCGCATGCATGCATGCAACAATGCGACGGGGGTTGAAAGCATACTCTGAACTAACAGAAGGATTATTTTACGCCTTAAAAAAGAAATAGAGCAAGGAAAAGAAATACTTATTGTGGATATTGTTGGAGTGGTATATATGCCCTCATCCGTCTTAATTCCTTATCAAACACTTGCTAAAATGACAATTTCGGTAGCTAGGATGATAATCCTTGATCTTCAACGATGGTTGGTGATCACTGATCAGTATCTCTATCATCTGAAATGATTGATTTCCTAACCTAGGCCCCAATAGAAAGATAATATTTCCTGTCTTTTTGAATTATTGAAACGTACAAATTCTGAACATGAATATCGCGGAACTTTTACATCGTAGTCGATATCAGTATACCACCATGCTTATCTTCCTAATTAATATCAGTAAAAACTGGTAAAATTCTCTTCTTCATTTAATTTCTCAAATTCTCTTACACGTATATAAATCAAACCTCAACCAAAAAGTAACTCCTTTTGTACATGATTAGAGTGATGGTGAATGAAGATGGTGCTCCTATTGGATATGATTGTGGTCTGTGGAGATAATGTACTTATAGTGTTCACCGAGTGTATTATAAGTACAGGTAGATAAACTCAACTCTACTAACCAATGAGTCATAATATGTTTCGGTGTGAGACACGAATTTGACTACAACTAATGTTGACTACTTCATTTTTCATTTTAGTGTTTTGGTTCAATGATGAGTTTTCCAAAAAAAAAAAAAAAAATTTGGTAAAATGAGTTTTGCAAATTTTAAATAAATTGAGTCTCTTCCTGGTATAGTCCAAAGTAGAGACGAAGCAATTAATCTCTCTAGATGTATTTACTCTTCATAGAGGTTTTTACCTGTATGCCTATAAATATTTTATATGCTAAATATCTTTAATTATATACTAGTAAAAATTGTAAAATTTTGATATTCTAAAATATGCTCATTAAGAAGATCCCATATAACTATGTTTTAGTAGTTTTACCTTACATGTTGAAGGGTAGTCTAACATCAATCTTCACTTATGTATAGTGCTTATTTGTACCAAAAAAAAAAACTTATGCATGTATAGTGCTCATACTTTATCTATGAAGAGTACACACATCTAGTCTCTTCCCGCGTTATTGTTCAATGTTCAGCTTGCTACCCTAGGATGAGCAAGTCAATATTGATTTCTGATGTCCATTGTCAGTGAGAACTTACATAAGTATAAAGCCAAAACTTAATGAATTCTATAACATTGGACTTCAGTTTTGTCACTATTTGTTGCGAAACTTGAGCTCACTAAATAGATCTTGGTACCCTGAAAAATGTTAATGGAGTACAAACCAAAAATAAGTGAGTTTAATAACATTGGACCTTAGTTTGTTCATTACAAAATTTAGCTCACTGAACAAATCTTAGTACCCTAAAAAAATCTGAATTCAAGTATTACAAGGGTTGAACAAAAAGAATTCAAATACTGGCTCGCCTCCCATTCATGTGCAACGTGAATCACACATCTTAAAGTAGTCAAGAAAATGGACTAAATGAATGTCGGGCGTACGGACACCCGGACTTGATTTGTAAGAGCTCCTCGAATTTGGCCAAGTGATTGTCAACCGTGTAATATGTACGGAGTATGCCACTATGCCGGCCTTTTCTTTTAGGGTTCCACTATGCCGACTTGCCGAGGATCCAAAAAAGCTACACAAAACTCCACACACTTCACACGTGAGCCATTCTATCTTTACATGCGTGTCCAAACAATTTCATTTCAAAAAATAAGATTTGTTTCAACATTTTTGAACTTTAATTCATTTTCATAAAACTTAGAATGACCCTTAAAACATGCATCACTAAACGAAATTTTTAGATTAACAAGAACGAATTCCATGTCCTTAACTAGATCATCCCAACTATTTAATGAGTTGAGATTAAGGTGGACTGTGTTTGCTTGAAAATTTGTCACACAGTCCCCTGTTTTGTAGCAATGATTATCATGGTTGACGAAAGATGGTTAAAATCCAAGTTAACGTCATCTATGAAACTCTAAGAATATAATTATGTTAGTGGCGATTCGCCATCTTAAACTTTGGAATATACCCAAAAAAAAAAACTTCAACTTTGGATCATCAACATTCAGCGAAGATTTACGCCAACAAACCTTTCTCAGTCCTTTTTGCTAGTCTTAGACACTAATCTCCAACACACAAGGATGTTTCATATAAAATAAAAATTGATATCTTGTATAACCATCTTGTGCACCTTAGTATTTTACAAATAGCAATCTTCATAGGTATTTCTTATAAGTCAACCATTTTTTTAATTGATTTTTATACCTACAACACTAGTTGCTTCAATGTATCAAAAAGACAATTACAATATCAAGCCGTTTATGTTTATTCATTTTATTTCCAACTAAAATAAACCAACCATTGTTATTTGATTGACTTCAATAAAAGTATGGGTATGATCTTTTTGTTTCTATAACTACAATTTGGTTGTTTTTATTGTTGAATTCGCCACTTAAGTCTCTATGCGACTTAGCATTGTACTCGTCTTAAACAATGTCTATGTCTATAACCTTATAACATTACGTTATTAAGTTATTTGTGTCTCTTCAACCTCCCTAACTTAATCTGTTTCCCGTACCGCCAAAATGACCATAAAGCCTATGCGTATAAATAAACAACGTGGGTAAAAGACGAACAATCGAAACTGAATGATCACCAATTCACCACCATTTTCCACTATGTGGAGTGGCGCATATGACAACCGTCAACCCGCAGCATTGGCTCGCCGGCCAACAATTTCGTGTTTCGTAATGTAGACAAATTTCCGCACCAGTAGGAATCTAATACATCTTTAATGTTTTTTTCAAGCCAAAGTCCCACCAGGCCACCACACCCCTTTGTTTTATGTGTGTCTATCATTACATGCCAAAGCTCTACCATATGCCACGAACCATTATAGGCGTACTAGATAATTATTTCACTAGACCATGCTTATGATTAGTTGTGGATTAACCTAGACCATTCATATACCGAAGTGACTTGTTAGTTGAACACTGCTGCGGCCTCTACGCTCACAAGATGGGAATCAAAGTCCATGCTTGGTACTTTAGTCTTAATAGTCTAATACGTAGGTTCTTCACGAGTGCTTGTCATTAGTGAAATACAGTCGCCCGCCCATGGAATGCAAAACTACATAAACAACCTACCTAATTAAGGGCTCGTTTGGTATCAAAGTTGGTTTTCAGTTTTCAGTTTTATTAAAAATTAAGACCCAGTTTCTGAAAACCAGAAAAGGTGGTTTGCAATTTTTAGTTGTTAGCTTTCATTTTTAATATAACATTTAGGAAAATTTCCACTTTAGTGCCCTAGGTTTGGCTTATTCCCACTTTTGTGCCCTCAATTATAGGTAATCCCGCTTTAGTGACCTCACAACTTCATACATGTTCCAATTTAGTGCCCCAAAACTAAACATTATTAGGAAAACGTTAGATTAGTAGGTCTTAATGCATTAAACATCATTAATCATAACTGATCCTAAATAATATATTTTTCTGAAAATTTATGGATTTCTGAATATTTTGTGGTGCTTTGGCTATTTTTTTTGTAAAGGCTTTTTGGATTTTTATGGGTCTTTTTTGTATTTTTTTGAATTTTCAAGTAATTTTTAATTTCTAGTAATTTTGAAGTGTTGTTTTGGGACTTTTTCAGAATATTTG
>CAAKMY010040974.1:0-22152 GCA_901111285.1 Corrigiola litoralis
ATACCAAACGAGCCCTAAGTAATACTATAAAGAACTCGATACTATGTTTCTTAAGGTGACTACGAGGATCCTAAATTCCCGAAATTAATCTTGTTGAGGTTGCTTGCATCAACGCTTTTTTTCTTTTTCATTTGTGACATGTTAGATTAGATTCAATTGAGATGATAATAATACAAATGAAACGAATTGATTTGAATTGAAATTAAACAGTATCGAATTGAGGTGAATTGAATCAGATCGAACTATATTACATAAAGATGAATTGAATCTTAATGGACAGAATTTCATGTCCAAAGAGGAGGCAAGCCTAGGCAAAGTACACACAACCAAACTCCCAAACGCTCAGGTAAGAATCGAATCTCACATCTCACAATTTGAAAATGGGAATAACACCTCTATGCCTATTCGATCCGGATTCTTCATTTATTTACCTTAAGATGTCAGGTTACTCTTCTTACTGATGTTTTAGGTTCTAATGTTCTTCAATGTTTGCTGAGAGAAAAAAAAAACCTTAATACTTGTGGTACATTAATCTATTAGTACTTGGGCTAACCGTGATTTAGTGGACTGCTACAACTCACGGCATGAATGCTAAAGCTGGTTTCCACAATTGCTGATGAAGAAAAGCCAAAAGCTTCATGGCCTTAATTAGAAAAGTCAACAGAACTATAAATTAGTAGCACTCTGTAGCCCTACCCATGCGCATAATCTGGATGAAATTTCCACTCAGTTTCAATCTCAATTGCACCAATTATTGCTGGGTATATTAATATATTTGCAAAATAAATAATCTCTACAAGAATGGGGCATGTTGGCTACAACTGCAGACAAATAGCATATTACATGTGAATGTGATCGTAATAATCCAAAGAGCCATAAGCCACAACCTTAGCACCTGAAAGGAGCTAAGCCATCTTTACTTGGCAGCCCACCTGTACATGAAAAAAATACATTTCCCTCAAAAGAAATGTGACTTTTAAGCCAAGTAGCAAAATTACCAATTACAGCTATCTGCGGCAACTCTATGTAGCCAACTTTTTTCTCTAACCTTTACATTGATTACTTGATATCATATTACCTACTCTGCTTTAACGGCCAGTAACAAATAGTGTACTGGTTGATACTTGATTTCCCTCAGCCTGCATCTTTCTCATTCTAGCCTTGTCTATGCGTGCTCGTCTCACAGCTTCTTGGATCTGGCGATCATGGTCTTTAAACATCTGATCCATGTTACTTGAAGGAACTATAAGAGGCCCAGAGTAGTGAATTTTGTTACCCTTTGATCCGTAACCAAGCTGAAACACGGTTGATAATGCAAACAATCAGATATTCAGAATGGAACACAAACAAGGACCGGACGAAATTAACTTGCTAGAAATCTAGGATTCCTGTGCAAGGTTTGGGGATCGAAATATCTGAAAAAAATTCTTTGCCTAAGAATGTGGAATAGGACAACAGAAACAATGCGCGAAATTAACTTGCTAGAAATCTAGGATTTCTGTGCAAGGTTACTCGAACTAAAGTCATAGGGATTTGTTCTTTGCAAAATGTCATAAATAACAGTACCGGACGGAGAGGAGACAAAAGAAAGAGAGAACTTACAACAACAGGATCTTTACTGCTGCTTCTTCCATCTTCATTTTGGTGAGAGCTTGCAAGACCCTGCATGTGGTCCACTTTATCTATCCTAATCGTGCACTCGGATGTTTCCTTAAACGATCCTGGGAATCTAGCAACCATTTTTGGACCACCAGGTTGCAAAAAACTAGACCGTTCTCTTTTATCCTCTGATAACAGACTCCTCCTTGCTGCCATTGGGGCAATTGTTGATGAGTCAGCCCCTGTTGACACTTTCGTAGCGTCATCCATGTTCTTCCCGGCCTTCACCCATGCAGCTTGGTGAGCAAGTGGGCCTGAATGTGACGCTCTCTTGTGATGGTGCCCCTGCCTGTTTGCACCAGATTCTTCTATTATTTGAGACACTCTAGGTGGTTCCATCGGAAAACCAGAAGCAACCTCTTCCTGATGAGGATTGAACATCTCACTTCGGCTCTTTGAATTAGATTGAGCTTGTCGTTTCTGGAACAGTACGCATAAGAATATGTTAGCAAAATAACAAAATTCAAGAAAGGGTAAGGGCCGAAGGTAATAGGAAAAAAGATATAGCTCCAATGTTTCAGTACCACAATGAACTGCAGGGGCAGTGAGGATACAATAAGCAAATGAAGTGAGAAGAAAGAACATACACTTTGGACCAATTATCCAAAGGAAATCACAGAAATCTAATACCAGAGGTAGAACAGAATAGTCGGTATAGCTTGTTAAAGATTGTAGTATTGTACTAGAAATGTAAAATAATCTAGCTGGACACACCATTACTGCCACATACAACAGCAACTATTACCAAAATTTCACCAGAAAAAGTTTGCTCTATTCATCAATTATGCCTTCAGCAGTTCAGCTACTTCAATTATACCCTCCCGAAAATCCCCAGTCCCCAGGAGGGGGAGGGGGAGAAAAACAAACCACTATCAACTTTTAGTAAATTTTAAGATAGATTACAGCCATGAAACCCTAATGGATCTTCCAGGACTTCTTTAATAAACCACAAATTGAAGTCGGAATGGAAAAATGGTAGCACAGGAGAATAAAGATAAGATCCCATGTTATAAAGGTACTGTTCTTATAATCAGATATGGAATGAACATAGAAAACCCACAACAGAGCACACTCATCAAGATACTGTTCTTCTAAAGTTCTAATCAGATAGGGCATGAACATGGAAAACCCACAACAGAGGACATTTATCATGAGCTCAACATGTATTTAACAATGAATATTTACGAACTACGTTAACAGCAAAGCACTGCCAAGGAAATCACCAATCACTGGATCTTAAGCTCAAATTGATCCATCAACATCAAAAAGAATTAGAAAAATGATCACAAAAAAGCGATAATGAACTTATAAGCCACCTGCATGGACACAACTAATTCTGCATTGGCATCTGGTGCAGGGACGGCTCGAGACTCTCTTGTTCCCTTCCTTTCAAAATCAGCCCTGTGGCCCCTGTTCCCTGTAGCTCCTTGTCTATATAAAAAGCAACAAGCGGATAAGCATGAAACCATAACTTTCTAATTTTATTTTATTTCATTTGTTCTTTCTTAGCTTGGGGTATGTCATCACTGCTTTTTTCCAAATGTGTTAAAAGTCAAAATATGAAATAGAAAAACAATATATACACTTTTAGTTGTGTTTTGCAAACAGGAATGCATGAAACAGAAACAATTTAAGGGCTAACTACCGAAATTAGGTCCTGAGTTTCTGGTGTATTTGTCAACTAAGACTTGAGCCTTTAAAGAGTAAAAATGAGCAAATACATGACCACCAATATATAATATTTTTGGCTCTCCCATTTAAGACATTACAATTACTCCAAAATGAAAATACAATACACGTCAGTCTGTTTACTGGTCTGACCTTCTGTAAATCAGGAGGAACTTCAGCAAGATAAGTTGACTTCACAAACACATTTGCTGATTTGGAAGACTTTTTCTACTACATGAGGTCTTTCTGCATAGAAGTAAAGGCTACACGTCTAAACCTACACATTCTCGCTGGTATGCCTTCAAATGGATTAGCATGGCTTGTATACGCAACTGCTACAAGATGATGGTATTTTACTGTGTAAATATTTGAACTCCCAATGTGATATTTCTAATCCGGTATTATTTCTAAAAATATAAGTTCAAATGTCTCATTGATAGTATACTTGTCGATAAATAAAAAGGTAAAATGACACAAAACACAACTTGAGCATAATAGTTAATATACAAAATTTTTCCACCTAGTCTTAAGACAATAAGCAAAGTAAAATAAATTTATTTTGATAGAAAAATATTAAGTCTTATTCGAAGAGAAAAAGCATAAGAGGACAAGATATCCTCCTAGCAAGGTAAAATAACTAAGATTTATTGGAAATTAATTAGTAGTGAATGTGATACAAAGTAACAGCCAGAAGCAGTTTTGCAGAACTGTCACAGTCAAAGTTGGTTTATTTACTACAGATCTCACTTGCTGGTGGTTTTCTCAAAGTAATAAGATAAGTACAATAGTCAAGTCGATTTGTCATCATCTCACGTCCTATGCCCTAACCTTATTACTTCTAGTCATACTTTAATCAGCTCCTTTCTTGGAACTTGGAAGTGCTATAATTCATAACTCTCTAGTATCAAAAACGTAAGTATGTAAGGATATTATTTCAAGTCCAAGCCACCATGATACACCATCAACTTGGAAATATTCTCAACTTGACAGGACAATAGATCTAGAGGTTCGACAAAGACACACCTGATCAAATGTATATTTCGTCATCTGAAGATATTAGCAGACATGTCACCTCAGACAATTAGAGTGAAGTTTCTTGATTCTATCTAGCAGATGCTTTGCTTTCAAATTATGAATGAAAACTAGCCACAGGGTGTAACCTTCTAAATTTGGAAAAGCTGCAGATTCCAGGCTCAATAAGAAAATTGACAAGATTACAAGAATCCTTTGACACGTATGATAACTGTGATATGTCTGTCTAGCATTCCACTTCACTCGTCTAATGGTGGAAGAACTGCTAATGCTCTCAGTTCTCATCAAAACATTGGTTTTTGCCTAAACAGGATTAGGTGTCCAAATAAGGGACACAAACATAATAAAAGAATACCTTCTAGCCTCTTCATCCCTCATTTTTGCATCGAACTCTTTGCTTGGAGGATACTTGGGCAAGCTTGATGGATCACAAGGAAGTGGTTTGGTAGTGAAGAACTGAACAATAAACCAAAAATTTGAATAAATATAGGACACAACTCTCACTGCAAAAGACTTCAAGCTCCAAATAAGCCATAAGATCTGATTATTTCTGCATGTGGTGCTTACTGCTTACCATACAACAATTTAAGTCAACAACATAAAAATCCGGAAAGATAGGGCTAATTTTAAGACCAATAACCCTCACGTGTTTTCGAATGGTACCCTGAATTCTAGATTATCAATTCCAATACCCCCAACTTAACAGTAAATCTCATATCAGTTGTAAAGATTTCAAAATAATATAATCACTGACCGAAACCTTTTGAAAGACCATATTCTCATCATTTTTGATAAATTTTCTAAGCAAACTAGAAAATAAATGAGAGAAAGACAATGATATTGTCCTTGCTCTGATTTGTTAAATCATTTCCCCAGCATATTATTCGAACCTATATGCCTAAAACTAGAAGGTAGCAACAGATTTTGCAGAAGAACATTTTACAAGAACATATTAAAAATCTCAAAATTAAGGGCACTAGACTTGACAAAGTAAAAGCCGTACCATATGATTTGATTGAATGAAGATCAGGCACTACCTACCTCGCTCTTTAGGGAAGAAGATGCCGATCCACGATCAGCAGGATCAACTGAAAGCAGCATCTCCAGAAGACTTAGAGCCGAACTAGGGAAGTCTTTAAAAGTTTCTGCAACTCGACGTGCATATGGTTGTTGGGGTTTAAAGATCGTTGCATGAGGTAACTTTGATTTTCGCCAATATTCTTCAGAAGGTGAGCCACAAAGTTTGAAAATTTTGTGCAATTGTTCCACCTGTACAGCATTCAAGAAAGATAACAGCTCTTAAAACATAATTTTTCGTGTAATAAGAAACAACGGCTTTTCAAGTAATAAAACATTGATGGCAACAGAGGTACAACCATCTACATGAGCGGATGATCATGATTTCATGCAAAAGGAAATCAAGTGTTGTTCAAGTATTGAAAATTCACTTTATTAGTCACGAGTCAGTTGGAAGTTTGCTGATACATTAAGAGGAATGTCACGAAAACTATTTCCAAATACACATTTGACCTAAATCTTTAATTTGAGGTAGAATTATCCCAATCCATAAAAATGGAAGTCTGAACTTTGGATCCAAATGACACCTTAAACTGTTATTTCCATTTGCAGCCTATTTAAAAAGCTCTTATCCAGTCTCTTATCCCTCAATTTATTCTCTTCCCATCAGATGCTATCATGCTACAACACTGTCGTTCATATTTTCCAGATACGTCTTCTATCTCCAACGTTCTCTCCCTCAAATTTATCAACCTATCTCCATTTCTTCCAAGGCAGAATGACAGGGAATCTTCTTTGACATCCTTGACACTGCTGTCACATAGGATAGATTGCCCGTGACCATTTGATACCCAAGTTGACCCCTCAATCAAAAGTAAAAGCTATGATTGATTAATTGTGAATTTAAGTATCTGAGTTTCCCGAACACTATATTCTGCATTACATCGTCTAAGACTCCAGAACTCATTGGAGATGTTGAATCCCATTCTAAGCATCCAAACGCATCTTAACAAAAGAAACCTGAAAAGCTGTATCCACTCTACTATCTATAACTTCAGAGACAAACAAGGATAAACTGCACTATCCTCTGAGGCCTGAACTTATGTCCTGAAAACCCATACTTTGCTAAACCACTTCTAACAGAAGAACTAGCAGCCCGGACTATTGTACTGCTTCTACTTATTCATAGATTCAACATGTGTCAGCAACAACACACAACTGAAATCAGTATATCTAGCGACATTATCCTATCCAATGAATATTACCTAGACAGGTCTGTTCTGTTTCTAGATCATTTTTTCAGACAAAAAGCAGATTCAAGAGCAAAATTTACCCTCCCCTGTCTTACCATGTCAAAGAACTAAGCATAGAGCACAAGGATCAGGGAATCATTGTTTTAGCAAATCCCATGTAAGTCCAAGTCTAGACTGAGTGACAAAGCTTTAACAAGGAACAAAAAAAGGTAAACTAAGTACCTCTGTTCGTCCAGGCATAATTGGCTTTCCCGCATAAAGTTCAGCAAGTATGCAACCACTGCTCCACAAGTCCACTGCTGTACCATAATATGTTGCGCCAAGTAAAAGCTCTGGAGGCCGATACCATAGAGTTACTACTCTACTTGTGAGTTGCTGTTTTTGATGAGGATCGTAAAAGCTTGCCAGCCCAAAGTCTGCAATTTTCAGAGTCCCATTGTTATCAATCAAAAGATTAGATCCCTTTATATCCCGGTGTAAAATGCCCCTACTATGACAGTGATCAAGCCCACGTAAAAGCTGCTGCATATAGCACTTAACCTGCCCAAAAACATATACGCAGCTTATAAGTTTTAAACATCAAGGAGGGACTACTCTAGAATCTCAAATGAACTAATGGCAACTATCTAAGATTTAGACATGGGCATACACTACTATAGAAACACAACAAGAAATCAGAAAGCAAAGTGAAAGTATAAAGAATATATACCTGTGATTCAGTAAATTTAATAGCTGGGTGTGATGCAAGTCCGGCAAGATCATGCTCCATATACTCAAACACAAGGTATAAGCTGCATGACATCCTCGATGTTACAAGACCCTCCAGTTTGATTATATTAGGATGGTCTAGTCTACGGAGTATGTGAATCTCCCTAGCCATGAAACGTACACTTTCAGGCTCCAAATTGTCAAATCTTACTTTCTTCAAAGCAACAATTTTCCTTTGTTCAAGATCACGAGCTCTATAGACATTACTGTAAGTGCCCTGACCAATCTGACAAAAAACGGCACAATTAGAGACAGAACCAATAAGCAGCCCAACATAACTTGTCTGTGCTCCGTACAGCTCAGGAAAAACTAGTAAATGTCAGTTAGCAGTTAAGCTAAATACACAGGACGACTTTTCATGCTCAAAGCTGCAAGAATATAACTAGGCCCACTAATGAAACTGGCGCCAAAAACTGTTAATAGTCAAAAGTGAGGGACTTTCAGCAGATTCCTCCAAACATTGCACACAAACAGCGTTACAGGAAACTACTTCCTCCTCGTACATCAACAAGGCAACATATGTGAAAAACACATGCCCTCGTAGCCAAGCAGCATAGAAGTCCAGCAGTGTGCATCAGGAAATCAACTATCTTTTTTCCAATGATCGGATATTCTCAACCTCAGGAATGTGATCAATCATTCAGACAGGAAAACTAGGAGTCTAAGATCCAGAGCTCAATATTCACAACACATTGTTACGAAATAGTCAAATAACTGATGGTAGCTTATGAATTTTCTGTCTTAATCCAGTGATCACCTAACACAGTCCTTAATCAGTCATAAAGGAACCATACAAGTAACTCAGGTTCGCAATATTCACCCTTTTCAGATGTTCTCCAACACAATCATTTTACATCTTTCTGACTCATCCTTCACAAAGGCAAATAAACTCATGTTTCTCGAGAAATCATAGGCAATTGATCAAGTAAATTCTTCTAAATTCAGCTCAAAACCACCAACACACCAAAAGCCAAATAAAACCAACATATTTGATCCCTTTCTCTCATACCCATCATCCATAATACATTATTATTATCCCTAATACATTATCATCATAATAATTCAATTGACCAACTAATTATGTTTCCTAACTCAACACACTCATAATTCTTAACCACATAAAAAAGTACAAAAATTAATTCAATTCAATAATTAAACAAATTCTAGCTCAACAACCAACCTACATTATTAAATTAACCAAAACATAACCAAATAATTATTAAAAAATTAAAAAAGAAGCTCACTTTATCCAGCTTCTCAAAGGAATCAGCCCTCCTAGGAACCCACCCTTTAATAGCCTCCCCAGCAACTGCCACAAGCCACGTAGGCCACCCAGCCGCCACCTGCTCCCCCTCGACTGCCTTCGGAACCGTCCCCACCACCGGAAACTGCCCCCTCTGCCGCCTTTGCGCCTGCGAAACACCTCCCTCATACTCTCTCCCACCACCCCCACCACCCTTCTTACCAACATCACCATTACTATTACTACTCACCACCACTTGCACTTGCTCTCTCTGTTGCTGCTGCTTATCAAGCAACAACATAACCTTCTCATCACTACTACCAGCCCCACCACCATTTCGATCTTCTCTCCGCGCATTCGCCTCGCAATTCGACACTTGTTTCCTCTCCCGTGGGCTCTCCTTAATGTCCTCTATGGCAGACGGCTTACAGCATATACACCCCATCTCGTAAAATTATAATAAATTTACAACATGATAATTTCTCGCCTTCAGGAGGAGCACAGAACAATATGAGGATCTGGGGTGTGAAGAAAAACCAAAATACCCACTTATTTTTTTTTTTTATCCTAAAGGAAAAATACCAAGTTAATAAAAATCAAAAAGTAACAAAAAATGAGATGAAATTTATAAGAAACATGGGTGGTAAAGAATGGAAAGAATGTTGGTTTTGTGGTAAGAAAAGAATGTAGTGAATGATGATCACCAAACCCTAGAAGGGTTAGATCTAAATATAAAGGGCTCTCATTTCCATAGCCATGAGAGTAGCATGAGAGAGTGCATTAATTTGTGTCAAGAGAGAGAGTCTGTAAGTAATGTGTAATGAGAGTGAATAATTATGGTGTTTTCTTGTGTTTTTACTGGTTTGTTTGTTTGTATGTTTGTTTGTTATTTCACTTTTTTAACTGTTTTTTATTTTTGATCCTGATTTTACCTTTTTAACTGTGGGAGGGAGGAGTTTAAAGTGAAGTACATGAGTTATGAACTGAAGTGGATAGACAGTCAGACAGACAGCTTTTTAATGTTGTGTCTTTTTACAGGGGGGGTCTGACTGACTGTGTGGAAATGTTGCTTTTAACTCAAACTAGTTGAGTTGAGTTGAACTCCTGAAGTTGAGTTGAACTGAGATTAAGCTAGTTAAGTGGAGATAGTATATGTAAAGTGAAAAATGTTGGTTGAATAAAGTTTTGGAGGATTTTGATTTAGATTGAAAGAAGTTGGATGGTAGTGAAAGAAATTAGATGGGACGGTATTACATGGGACTGAATTATAAATAAAGAATCATTGAGGTTTTCGTACATTTATCATAGTAGCATTTAGAAATAGTGATGGCTCATGTGTGCCAACGTCGATCGAGAAATGCGATGTACAAAAAAAAATCAAATGATAAGGGGTTGTTATAGCTTAACTCAAGTTAGGGTTCTAAAATTGAGACCCCGGAAATGCAGCAGTGTAAAAACTCACTAGGAGAGCTTACATGGCTCGAATTCGGACTAAACTGGATGGTGAGAACCAGAAAAAAGGGGGAAAGATGTTGGTGAATGAAATTCAAATGGCAAAGGTTGGTTGAATAAAGTTTAATAGGATTTTGATTAAAATGAATTAGCTTGAAAGAAGTTGAGTTGAAGTGAAAAAAGTTAGATAGGACGGTATTATATGGGACTGGTAAAGAAAGAATTATTGTGGTTTTCGTACATTAGTAGTAGTAGCACTAGATTAATTGGTGAGGGGTTCTTATAGCTTAAATCAAGGTCTTAGGTTTGAGAGTCAACACCATGAAAATGTATCAGTGTTAAAACTTAGAGGGAGAGCTTTGTCACCCTAGTGGTCCTACCCGGCTAGAATCCGGACTAATCCGATTGTGAAATCCAAAAAAAAAAAAAGATATATGTAAAGTGAAATTTAAATGGAAAATGTTGGTTGAATAAAGTTTAAGTGTATTTTGATTAAAATGAATTAGATTAAAAGAAGTTGAATTGAAGTGAAAGAAGTTAGTTGGGACAGTTAGACTGAATTATAAATAAAGAATTAAAGTATTGTGGTTTTCATACATCATTTGCAGTAACACTTAGATCAAATAACTGATTATAGATTTTTAATTATATATATGAGTTTTTAAGATAAGAGCAATAATCCATTAGATGAAATGTATAGGATCTAAAAAGTTGAAATTCAAAAATATATTATATTAAAAGTTGATAATTTTATCTAAGAAGTTTTTTTTTTTTTTGAATTTTGATATTGTTATCTTTAAAGTCTATGTCAAATCATAAATTATTGAAATTATACCATGTTAAAATTGAGTTTTCATTAATAGTGAAATAAAAATGATCAATTTAAGCTAAAAATAACAATTCTAATACCAACTAACTAGTTTTACTTGAAATAAGATTGTATCATATCAGAGTTCTTGATGCGTATAGTTGACATGAATATATGTAGTTTGGGTTTCTTCTTTGTACTATATTTTGTGGTTTTTTATTTGTTGTGTGTTGTTTTGCCGTTTTACAAGGGACTTGAGAGTATTGATGAAAAAGACAAAGGGAAATGAAATTTTTATAGTCTTTATATATATCTATACAATATTGTTAAAAAAGGCGTTCAAGCCCAGACATTGAGACACGTCATCTTTCACAATATCGTGCCACACCATCATGTCCCTACCTTCCAACATGACATATCAATGCAATTTTTCCTCTCTTTGTAATTACTAAAACCTATAGATACAAATTAAATCTGTCATAAAGATTATATTGCAACTATGAAAAAAATGTAACAAAACGTACAATGAGTGGCTATTAACATTAATATTTATAATTTTCCGACTTCGAAACTTTATGCATGGAGAAACTAAAAATATCTATTGCACCTGACTCTGTTAAAATAAGCAATTTGAATGTGCCAGTTATATGCATATAACTAAAAACTTTACCGTCAAATGAAATAAAATCATGATTTCCCGGGTCCAAAAATAGTATCTATTAAAAGGCGTTGCAAGTCTAGGATCCTGCCACCTGTAATGCCACGTCATCGCCTACTTAACATACATTAAGTCATATTTTGTTATTATTTATTTCATTCTTAATGATATAATTGTTTATAAAACTTAAAAAGTAACTAATATGCATCAATAACATAAATTTTATTCCTTTCAAATTTTATTCTTCTATAGTGATATTATACCAAAACTATAACAGACACCACAACAAAAAGTAAAATCTGGAACAAACATAACCTAAGAAATACAAAAATAAAATTCATGAAAAAGTTATCATGAAACGATCCCGTTAATTTCACGGGGCTAAATACTTGTAGTATTATTAAAAGGCGTTATATGTATACCGTTAAGCCACGTGTTGTTTTCTAAGTCAGCAATAGATAGGCTTACTCAATATCTACGTGTCACTAAAAAAAGATTTGTTTCATACATTTGTCAAACAAAAGTCTCTATTGATTGTATATTAAATAAACAACACAAGAATCAATTGCACTTACAAATAAAAACTTCATCTTCAAATTTCTTATGAATCTACGGTAAAAGAAATCAAAATCACACAATTCCTTCTTTAACGAACCAAAACTTATTAAAAATACTATAATAATATAAAAAATTGTTTAACTATTCGAGCATGGCGCGAGCCAAAACTAGTGAGACATTCTATTACGAATTGAAGGGAAGAGCTTGTTGACTCGCTGAGGTGGACACGTGTTATGCTGAGAAAAGAAAGGGAAAAGAAAGGGAGGATTTCTTTGAAGGTTGAGAAAGGTTTTCCAAAGTATAGATGATTAGATACTCAATATGTTTTTAGTTTAGTTTATTTCCTTTCAATTTCATGCCTAAACTCCAAATCGACAATGCATGCACAAGTTTTTGTGAGTGTGTAACTTATTTGGGCTTTTGTTTGGACTCTGGAAGTATATACAAGTTCAAGACATTATATTTGTTGGATGATATCAACTTTTATATGACTTTCATTCTAAAATAATTGTTATATACTT
This sequence comes from Corrigiola litoralis, assembly GCA_901111285.1. Taxonomy (NCBI): domain Eukaryota; kingdom Viridiplantae; phylum Streptophyta; class Magnoliopsida; order Caryophyllales; family Caryophyllaceae; genus Corrigiola; species Corrigiola litoralis. The sequence continues at coordinate 12,638 of CAAKMY010040974.1, forward strand.
TTTATCTTTAAAAATAAAATAGTTTATTAATTAAAAGCCATACGGCATATATAATAGGTCTTAAAATCAAACGAATACATATCAAGCAAAATCAAAATAAACCCAACACCAATAAACAGTGGATCTTTGTAAAGTAGATGAGACTATTCAGCATGCCCTCTTTCATATCGCTGTTTAATTATACAGCCTTCGACGAGGGGGTCTATCGATCTATCAAAGTATAGAACATGATGAGACTGATATGTCGTTGTCGATTGCAAGTGCTGATATGAAGCCTCTTGTATGATCATATAAAGTACCAACAACGAACATAATCCCACATAGGGGATAGATAAACTCCCACATAGCCTTTTGTATAAGAGTACATGAGTACGAGTTATTTAAACTTGGAAAATTTCATAAATGGTGATCCGAGGTTAGGCCTAATTCACAATAGATGCCCTCACATTTTTGTATTACCTTTTTGGTGCCCTGAGGTCACTATATAATCCACGTTTGGTGACCTCCAGCTAACACCGTTAGCTTTTCCGTCAAATTTCTGCTAATGTAACATGTTAATCATCTCCAAAATACAAGAGAAGTACTAATCTTCACATCTACACCCAATCTCCACCAAAATAATCCCCATCACCTTTTTATCAGAAAATATTGTTAATTAGAAATTATTTTAAAGTAAAAAAAAAAAACAAATATTAGAAGAAATTTGACAGACTAGCTAACGATGTTAGCTAAAGGTCACCAAACGTGGATTATATAGTGACCTCAAGGCACCAAAAAAGTAATACAAAAATATGAGGGCACTAATTATAAATTAGACCTAACCTTGGGACACCATTTATAAAATTTCCCTTTAGACTTTGACTTATTTTTCTATTTCAAGTGAGTAGTTGCTCACTCAGCTTGAATTGGACTATGTGTAGCCAAAAGGAAAAAAAAAAGGAAGAACCTTGAATGATATGCTGTTGGACATCATTGTTTAACTTATTAGGCCATTGAAGATTGATTCACGTTTAACTTTGTCTTTTTCTACCAAAATTCATACATAGGATGATAGGAACGTAGCCAAGTTTATAAATTATGACATTGCTCTTAGACAAAAGAGGTGATTCTTTTATCCAAATTAAATCCTAGAGTCATCAGCATGATTAGCGGATCATGCAAGCTTAATTGGGAACTAAAACATTCGCATTTCCATTAGCATGAGTAACAAAATATTTAACCCAACTAGTTAGTACAAGCTCTATGATTGTTACTACTCACTACAAGTCTACAACCTCCCATAGTCCCCATCTACGGGTAGGCGGGTAGCTATCTAGTTTTCCTTAAGAATTTGACGTAACATTATCTGTAGCAGCGTTATTATCACTTCACTAGTCAAATTTTAGTGACATTTCCTCCATCTTGATGGTTCCAAACTCCCAACTACTAACTAGCAGTTCTTACGGATTATTGCTTATATGCCATACATACAAAGATGCGAACTTCAGCTTTCTGCAAGCAACCAAAATCGAATTTAAACAACTTTGAAGGCCTACATGATGTCAAGGGGAATTTTCGTGAGGTTCATGATGTTCCAGAAATTTTGAAACAACTAGAATTGGTTGATGGTTTAGCGCTACCACTGTGCTGCTTATCGGATCAGTGAAGGCTTAACACAGCAAAGTTTATGTTACAGCTAAAGGGGATTTGGGCACCCGGACAGCCGGACTTGGACACTTTAGAAGTACGCAAAGCAAATACCGTAGTATTTTTAGATGTTTGGTTTGTTTTCAAGGATCATACCTACGTATCCAAGTATCGGGTATGGGTGTCAGACACGGGTACAACAAGGTGGATAAAGGATTCGAGTAACGCATGCAGCAGGTAGCCTGGCCCTGTTCAACTCAAAGTATGTCATAGATAGCTCCACATTTAGAGTATATGATGTAGGAAGAGACAAAATACCATATTCTCCATGTTCAACTGCTGAAAGAACGATTGTATCAAAGAGAACCAGAGTCTGAAAAAGACAAATAGCTTTGTTGACGTGATTTACCATCATATCCTGCCAACATTTTGTGCTTGTCAGTTGTCATGCTTTACAATGTGCGGGTCCTATTTCCTTAGTGATGGTTGTAGTCGTAGAAAACATATGCCTTAAGCCATTAAGCTTTCCCACTCAAAAAGGATAGATTCAAGTTGTTGGTTACTTCAAAATGGCAGAATCTAGCGAGACTGCCGTTTCCATTGCCACATGAAGGCAACCAATTTGAAGAATTTTATCATCAAGCTATTGCTACACATAATAGTTACCACACCACTAGGATTTAGAACTTACAAAAGTACCTATAGAGCTTGTCCAAGAAACAACTGCAGTCTGCAGACGTAATATCATTACATTAACCAAAGGTCATCGTTTGTACGAGCAGCCACTTACGCCTATTTGATACTCCTGATCCTGAAGCATCAAGAAATGGACCTATCAACGAACCTAGCTAAGGGAATAAAAAGATTAATATGCAATCTTCTGAATTAAAAGCAGGGGCGGACAGGATTTAGAAATGGGGGTAGGGAATATATTAGTTTTGCTAAAATTTTCTATCTTTTCTACTATTTTCTACCTTTTCTACCAAATTTTATATATTTGGGAGTAGCGAACACTGCCCCTTCCTACTCATTAGATCCATCACTGATTACAAGATATTTAGTAGTGCAGTGAGTGCAGAAGCCAAAATTCTTATTGTTGATCGTCACCTTAAGTGTCCCTAGTAAATTAGCAAAGATAATTATGATATAAAAAAACGCAGTAGGTACAATTTTCTCACTGATATTATCTTTTTGCTCACAACATCAGTAGAAACAGCTTACAGCTCCAATTTTGATGGTAGGAGAGCTAAATAATGCTGAATGGAAGGATTTGAGATATCAAGTAGTCTGATAGGTGCTTTAAGATTCAGGTTATATCTGCTTGTCATATCCTGGATACTTGTCTTCCTACACATACTGAAGGCATATATGACAGTTATGTTACTGTTGTGAAAAATATTTGGAAGCATACTCTGCATGAGATATGTATTTGATGCCATGTTATAATGTAATGCGTATCATTTTGGTATTAGCTTCATCTGATAAGCAACCACCTCGTATCAATGTATAACGGTAGAAGTCCGCGCATAAGCTCAAAGACACAATTTCACTGTTTTCAGCTTCTTGTAGTGATCCTATCTGCAAAAGAGAGACATCTAGCGAAAGGGTGATAGGAGGGACAGATGTTAAATGTAGAGATAAGCACTCGAAAAGGTACTCTAATCCTCAACGTTACTCGTGCTACACAAATTCATTCTGTCCACAGAATTCCACAGAATCGACATGGTCAATTGGTCATGTCAGAAAGTTACTAGCATTATGAATAGTAGACTTGCTAAAAGCAGAACATATGCAAATGTCGTTACATCTTGAAGAGTAAGTTAGAAGTTGATATTACCATCGTTATAGTAAGACGAAATCTCCTCTGCACATGAACTTCTATTTTTATACATCTAACCAAAGGAGTAGTTAAGTAGGCAGAAAGAACTCATATTTACAATTCCTAGTATTATTCATGGCTTCAACGCAAAGGTGCAAGCCTAATAACCAAGAAAAAATCAACCATCAGTGTACCATGAGCAGATAATATTGATTTTGTTTCACCATGATGCCGATCATAAGTACCGGAAATCACACTGGACAATGAGCATTACTGAATTGGTCCCACTATAGCACAACCTTCGGGCACTGGCTAGTTGATAAAATATCTGACCTGTTTCATAAGAAGATAGAAAGCAGAGAGGGTGGAAACCTTGTGCATGTCGATTACAACAAACCAGAAGCATCTTGTTACTTAGCAGCTTTTACTAGGATCTCATATAGCACGAGTTTGTGACTACAAGCTTAACAAGAAGCATACATCCAAAGAACTTAGTACAGCTACTCTTGTTCAGTTGCATTTCAATCATTCGTAGTACATGAAAGAGATCATCCCTCCAGTGCTTCACTCAAAGTAAAAGATTATCACAAAAATAATAAATACAATCAATAGCAATAGCTTTATTGATATGATTCAAGATATGGTTCTGTCATTCATGATCACCTAATTTTTCATTTAAAATGGAAAAGAAGATCGTGAGGCCAAAACTTGGGTTTTAAGAATATGTGCATGTAGCCTATTCTAGAAAGCAGATTGAAACCAAAAATAATCTAAGCAAAAGGCAAAATACCCACTAACAATCAATTTAGTATATAACCAGGATTATCTTCTTATGTTGTGGCGCACCAAGAAGTTCCATAAGAAAAAACTTATTTGGCATTTCGAGGCCAGGTATCTTCAGTTAATGGCAACAATGCAAATATGCAAGCCTGCCCAAGTTGATCACCGTCACTGTGATCAAACTAAGCAGCAGAAGATCACACAACAGCACAATGGTGGCTGCAAATCGCCAGAGAAAAAGCACCATGTGCGCTTCTGGCTGAGGCATTCAGACGATCAAAGAAATGAGCAGCAAGCCAACAACAAGCACCACCATGAGGTTAAAGATACCAAACACCGCAATGAGGAGAAATATGGGAACAATTTGACTCAGTGGTTTGGTCATGGACTTAAGAAGCAGCATGCCCAAAAGCCTACTTCTCATGTTGAAGAAACAGAAACATTTATTTATATTGATAGGAAGATAGAGGAGAGGGTGGTGATAAGCCATGTTAAGAAGTCCGCTGACCACCACAAGGGAGAGAAGCATTTGGATGTATGACTTATTTTAACTGCATGTAGTTTTCTTACACTAATGATGAATTAGTGGCTTAGTGCTAACAAGGGCTCTCATTGTTTTTTGCAGAGATGCTAGTTCATGAGCAGAGCTGATCTGAATCGCCAACCTGAAGTTTTCAGCGGTGTGACAACTATGAATAAGATGGATTGATGAAGTGTAGTAATTATCTTATCACTTGTAAGAGAGCTATTGGATCTTTGTAGTAGTTATCTTTACAAAAGTTTACATTGTGGTTCTGATGTTATATTGTAATGGGATTCAGCAAGAATGAAATGACAGATGAATTTGAATTCCACTTCTAAAGACTTTGCTGCTAAACATGTCTGGTTTTATCATAGCTAATGTCCCTTAACAGGACCTTTGTGGTCTTCCAGTTAGAAATGCAGGTAACTAGAAGCCCACATTTGACAGCGAGTTCACACCAAAAAAAAAAAAAATTAAATAAATAAAATAACAGCGACTAAACAATAATGTTATCAGGCATGCCTTCCGTTTACGATGTCGGCCACTATCCAATTATTACAGATATGAATGGTAGCATAAAAAAGGGAATGTAAGCCAAAATCACTCAAAAGGGAAGGTGTAGAGAAGAATAATAACTATTGATGGTAAACTCAACCAACTCTAAGAACTCTAGAGGATTCCAAAGTGAAATAAACAGCCAACAGGTAAGATCTGTTTTAGACTTGCTGAAAACGATGTTCATACGTCCTATGGCATAACTGCATAAGGCATTCCTGGACAGAGAGACTCAAATTATTTTCAAAACTCAGGCCATGATAGAAGGCTATTCATGATCTTGTTAAGGTCAGAATGTCAGATTAAAACCTAAGCTACTATATCAAAGATAGACCAAATTTATTTGTAAGCTTTGTCAACACTGTAAGAAAGTCAATGATTTCCAGTTTCTCCGGCTACGGATACAGAGCCATCTAGCTACCATCTTTCGTGTAGCAAGTGTTTTCACTTGTCATAGTTACCTAGTTCACAGAAGATTACAGTAGTTGTTGTTGGGTGCTCCGCAGGCACTGCAGACGAATTGTGCAGCTTGTGTGAATCCTTCTGAACTTGATCTTTTGCTTGGAAGAGGTTCATAAGCAGTGCAATCTATATGATTCAATAATTAACTACTTTCTTGTTCCTAAATCATTTAATCTTGCTTTTGTTTTGACAATTTAATCACCAGTTGCACATGTGATCTCTCAACCTATTATCAGTCTAATTATTTAACGGCCAATGATTCTCTGCTGATCTTTCCGTTAAGGACTACAATTTCCAGCCCCATTATATAATCCTTTATTGGCCTTGTGTAGTTGTGTTGCTATATTCTGTAGAGGAACAAAACTGGAAATCAACGACTTTCTTACAGAAGGATCATATGATTTGGTATACAACTCATGGGCGCATTTGCCAATAAACAATTTTTGCTCTATCTTTCATTTCATGCAAACTAATATAAAAGTACACATCCTATATTCCCTGACACTAGTATGATTTACTAATCGTGTAACAAATACTAGTTACGAATTTTTTGAATCAAATTAAACATCATCCAGTTATAAATTTTCCCACCCCAGTTGACTTTGGAGCAGTCTGCAGAGTCCTCTGGTTCTTAAACCTATGATGAAGATCGACGGACATCACTAGTGTCACGGCCAGACCATCTTATTTTTCTCATTGATCTTGCTTGCTTCTATTTCACTATGAGGCACACTCCAGAAAATCCCAATGTCTTTTTGTGAAAGCATATGATGCTTCTTCAACTCATAAAGAGATTAGGGAAGAACAAAACACATAACAAAGCAGCAGACTCCAAACTTGTACAAGCCTAACACCTGTATATCATATGCATCTTTCGATTTGTGGGGTGACAATATCCTGAAGTGTTAGATTCACTTGATGAAAGTGAAGAAAGTATAGGGGAAAAATAATAGTTAGGAATATATGCCATTAAAAGCACAAGCAGTGAAGCAAGGATTCCAATATCATTGTATGAGACAAGTCCAAAATCAAGCATATATGCCTCGCTCTTTCTCATGTGGACTGTCTATATAAGTGTGTAGGAATTCAGGAAAACTACAACTGAACTCCTCCAAGCCAAACTCACTTTTCGCTCAACCCTAGCCATGGACCATTTGATCAACAACCTAGTAGGTAACAAGTACCCGAAAGACCACCACAACCACTACAATAATGGCATGGGCATGAATAATGGCTATTATGACGACCACCACAACCATGGATCAGGCTATGGTCATGCCCCAGGGATGGGATATGGTGCAGGTGCTGTCCATAATGCTCATGGTCCGGGGATGGGCTATGGTGCCGGTCATGTCCATAATGCTGTCCCTGGGATGGGCTATGGTGCCGGTGTCAGCTCTTATGGCCAAGTCCCTGGGATGGGATATGGTGGTCATGGGAGCCACGGCTACAAGAACCATGGCGATGGTCATTACAAGAAGCACGGCAAGTCATCTTCTCACAAGCATAGAGGAGGTTATGGCAGCAGTGACAGTGACAGCGATTGAGCTGATGTTGATTCATCATCCAAGCGCAGGTACGGCAATGTTTTCAAGATGATCTTGATAGTCTTAATTACAGTTGCATCTTTGTGCTTCTATGCTAGCTAGTAGTAGTGATATTTAAAAAAAATAACTAATTAGATTTACACGAACTCTTGTATGCGAAACAAAGAAATCCTTGTGCTGATAGTAAATTTCCATGACTGGCAGATTAATTTCCAAAATATTTTTTGCTTATTGTTGACTATCAGCATGTTTATTACCATTATTACAAATTTAAAAGAAAATATTGGCATGTATCAAAAATTACTGATTTAGTTACATAATTTTGTTGCACTGATGTTTGTATACTTGCAGGACAACAAAGGAGAACTACAAGTGATCCTGATATGGTACCCAGTACTGCCTACTATTCTATAAGTAACCATATGAAATGTAATAAATGGCATAACTTTTGCCTCTTGTTATGGAATGTCAATCCTTTGTACTAGAAACTATATATTACTCTCTCTGTAAGCATCAATTCCTGTCCTAGTTCTTTTGCCATCAACTATGTATACTTCTCTACTTTATCGGGTTCATTACATTATCAAAAAATTTGATAAGAAAATTGGAAAATAGAGTGAATTCAATGGGATAGAGGGAGTAATAGTCAAGTGCTTTAGAATTACAGAAAACACTAAGTGATCAACTAACTGTTATCGACTTATCGTTAGTTTCTGGTCGATTAAGAAACAGTTAGACTCTAAGACCGTCCCACGAGGCCTTTCTCCTCCTTTTCCCTGCCCTTCACCACCCAACCAGCCACCCCTACACTCGTGAAAAAAATCAATTATAATCAATCTTGTTTGATATCTTATTTTGTCTCTCCATTTTGGTCTGAAATGTGCCCACAAAGTCCTTGATAAGAATCGACCGTCCAACTTCATGATTAAGCTAAAAGAGCTCTAACCACTTGAGCTAGTTTGTCTCTCCATTTATTAAAGTACATAACTACATTACTTTGACTAACTATTAAAAAAAGAAAAAAATCTTAATAATTATACTTTTACTGCCTAATGTGCCAAACAAGCTGGCTGCTGTACTTGAAACACTAGAAAATACTTTGCCATTTCTATCCTTTTAGATTTCATGGACGGTTGCAGCAAAAGCAGCCCGACTTTAGAGAACGTATCCACTTCACGTCATGACTAAAGCTACAATCTCTCCGATCCTTTGAAGGTTATCTTGTGTAGCCAACTTATTCAGTTATTCTTTAATGCAAACCACATTAGTCTTCTGTACGTGTCTTGGCAAAAGTCCTAAGCAATATACAGCTTCCTAACCTCTCCAGTATGGCCCCAGAAAACCATCAAATTTTTTTTTTTTTTGATGAAAAACCATCAAATTTTTTACCAACTAAATTAACTAACCTGCAATGAAAGTCACACAACATTTTTTTTTTTTTTTGTCTAATAATTGCTCCTTCAGAGTTAAGACAATGAACATGGACGTAGACTTGAACTTTAGATGGAGTGTAAATGTGCGGTACAAAAAATGTTAGTTGCCGAAGACGACTGGGCGCATGAAGCAGTGCTACTTGTTCTATATATCTAAATGGCTAATATTCCAAGTCAGCAATTAGCCAATTAGTACATAAATTAACATTAACATTAACATTAACATTAACATAGATTCTTGAGTTCAAAAAAAAAAAAAACATTAACATAGATTCTTTCAAGCGTCACTATCTCAGGTCGTTCTCTTTGTAAGTTTTGAGGCATCTGGCTCCATGTATTTTGATTAACTTAATGCGAGAAAGAGTCCCACACAAACGGGCAGAATATACACGGTCCTTGAGATTCTTTCTTGGACTTTAGATGAAAGCCATCCAAAGCTAAAACCAAAACCTATAATATTCCTTTCTCATATTGGGCGAATCATATTAAATTAAACTTAAGTCTAGGAATTAAGATACTAATTTATATGATAATTTTTTCTAATTCATAGATGAAAAGTTTTAGGATGAAGTCGACGTATCATATCATTGTACATTTGTACACAAACCATCAAAAAAAAAAAAAATGCAATTACGCATATGAGGACACTTTTCCATAAAATAAGGCACAAATTATTACATTAAACGATCTCACCTCACAGGGGCTGTTTGGCAACGTTTTTTGTGTTTCTATTTTTAAACACTTAAAAATGTTTTTACTGTTTTTACTTT
>CAAKMY010040975.1:782-13384 GCA_901111285.1 Corrigiola litoralis
GGGGGTTGTCAACCAACTGACCAAGTAAAGATAAATGACGTTGTTGCCTATTGTCTCGTTAATTTCGAAATTGCCCGGAAAATAAATGAAGATTATGTACTAATCAGGCCACGTCAGCTTAATTAAACGGAGATTCCTCCTAGAAATTCACCGGGTGCGTTTTTGTATGTAAATTGTGAAGGTGGGATTATTTTTGTTGATTTTGAAGGTGAGAATATTTTTATAAGGCGAAACATAACTTACCTCATGCAAAGGATGCCCTATATAACAATGGAATTGCCAAAAAATAGGTGAAAAACTTACAAACTAGTCCCTATATCTTTCTAACATCGGAACTCTCATATTCGGAGTAAATTTTTTTTTTGTTGGTAAAAAAGTAAAAACTCTCATTTCAATTCATATAGCCACTTCTACACACACTTCCATATCCTCCCCCTCCCCGCTGTGTCTCTTACCATGCCCCTCAGCTAAGCCTCAATTCCCTTCATTTCATGTCTCTCCCCAACACCAACAAGCGCCCACCCATCAGCAACACCAACCTCGCCACCCCCACCCCCACCACCAACTCCTCCTCCTCCTCTCCCTCTCACTTTCAGCCGGCAATGAAGAAAGCCAAGTCTCAGTTTCTCGACACCAAAAACGGCCTCCACACCACTTTCAGCTCCAACAACGACGCCGGCGATGCGGACCCCGCCTCGATGATCATCGACGAATCGAACAGCAGCGCCTCGAGCCACTCCCGTGTCCCGATCACTGGTGGGGTCACTGCTAATTTGTCCCGGAAGAAGGCCACCCCTCCTAATCCTTCCACTAAGAAGCTTGTCATTAAGCTTGTTAAAGGTTCGGCCCCTTTCGCCGATTTTAGGATTTAATTTTAGGGTTTTGGATAATTCGTTCTAGTTTGTTTTTGTTTTATCTGTTTGATTGTTATTGCTTCTGCTATGATTAGAATCAAGAGATGCTATAGTGGTTAGAAGTATCGTCGTCTCCTAATTGAGAGGTTGGGTGTTTGATTCTTATCTGCGACTTTGTACTCTTCTTTGAGGTATTTATTGGAAGTATTCTTTCTGCTATGGTTTATGTTGGATGTGAACTGGTAGAGTGAGTAGTGTGACTCTGGGAGCTGTGATGCTCGGACTCGTTATCCCCTATTCGACACCGGTGTGTGGTCGGGTATAGGACTCGGCTACTTTTTCGAAAATTTGCTTGTTTCTAGCCTGCCCGTGTCTGTACTCATATCCTTGTGGCAAGTGAGTTTCATAATGTGGGAGTATAGAAGGTTTTTCTAATTATCCTAAGAAATGGGGAAAGATTGTTTTAGTTCGTTAGTTAATTCATGGTTACATTAATTGAACTGATATTGGTTTTTAATAGCTAGTGCTGTGTGTAGAAAGTTTGAGATTGGTTGAAAGATGGCAATGTCGGATCCTTGTTTGGATGTGGTCTGGGAGAGATTGCTGTAAGAATGATGAAGCGTTAGTGGAGAATGTTTAGATGTGAGTGGTTTTGCAGAAGGGTACTAAGTGATTATGGTTTTTAGTGTTGTTTTTGTTGGTACCTCGATTAGGTTTTAACAATGTATTGTTAGTTTTTGTTTGTATCTGGACTAGTGCATTTTGGAAACTTTAGTTGATCATTATGAGTAAAGATCGGATATTTTTAGTTTTGTGATTTGAGTGGAGTTTCATATTTTGTTTTTACATTTTAAAGCATGTAAGTTAAATGATTCGGTGGTAAATTTAACAGTGAGTAAGTTCATGATTAACTCCTCCAGAAAATTCGGATTTGCATGCATAGGTGCGGCTAATATGGATTAAGTTATGAGCAATACTCTTGGCTTTTAAGGTTGCATGCGCCTTGTTACTGGATCTACACTAGCAATATGCTTGGATAGGGGGAGATGAATGGAGTAATGTGGTTACTTCATTTGGATAGCATACTGTGATTGGAAAAGAAAGCTAGGGGAGAGTTTTGGTGGGATTCCAATCACTTTTTACTTAAGAAACAAAATGTGCTTTTATAGTACATCGTGTATCATATTAATCGGATAATAAGGATGTAGAACTATAGAACTTTGAGAAGTATACTTCTCACATCTCACAATAACTCTGAATAATGGTTGTAATTTTTATGACAAAGCTTAAAGTTTTATAACTCGAAGGTTTTGCTCATTATACAACAGGTTGGGTGGTCCCATATTTGACTTCCATTTGTTGTCCTTTCTAGTCAATTCTGTGGTAATATTTGCCTTGTAGTAATGTATCTTTGTTCTAGTTTTTGCATTATGTCATGATGTGTTTTCTTTTATTGTCATTGCTCCGTTTTTTATGTAGAAAAAGAAAAAGTTGGACTGCTCAACAAAAGCAAATTCTAAACTGCTTCGATATATAGGAATAATTTGAACTACTTTATTTGTGCACAGTAATGGACCGTAGCTAATGCTATCAGGTAATCCATTAGAAATTGGTATACAACGTGTCAGCTATCTCAAATTGTATTTAATCTCTCTCTGTCTCTTGTCGTCTTTCTTCTTCTTCTTCGTACTAGTTGTTCTGTCTTCCTTTTCCCCCTCTTTCTTCTCCTTTTTTGGGATTCAGTATCTAAATAGCCCTAGACTGCTACGAGGAAGGGGAAGGAGGGGAAACCTAGCCCCCAAAACCAGATTACTGTTTGAAAACTAGCAGAAGGTCCAATAAGAGAGAAAGAGGTAGAAAGTCCTCATTAACAAAGAGGTTGGGGTAGGTGAGTTTCGACTTTCAAGCCCCCCCAACCGGAGGTGGGAGCTTTACCCGTTCAGTTTCACAGCTCCCACTTTATTCTCGTTTACTCCTGTCTGTAGCCACGTAAACTATTAGATTTCTCCTGTTGATGTTAATATGCTTCAAACAAGTTACCTTGAAAAATCAATTCACTAAATCAGGAACGATGCCTCCCCCCCACCTGAAGCTAATCTTGAATCTCACATATGATATTTTTGCCCTTCCGCCTATTCATGTTTCTATAAATGACTTACCCCTTCAAAATGTAACATAATCAGTTTCATGCTTCCAGTCAGACCCATAATTCAAACACCGCTTTTAGTTTAATTCCTCAAATTTCACCTCATCCATCACCAAATATCAACCTAAACCCTTGCCTGCCTTGTTCTTGACTAAAACAGGTGAGATAATACTGAATACTAGGATACTGAACAGGAAATGAAAACTGGACATGAGTGAGGAATCATGGGGATATAGCGACATAATGGGAGGAGTGAAATACAAGAAGGATGCTTGAGGTGGGAAGAAGAAATAGTCTTTGAATTAACTTTTGTCTTCCTTGAATTTCTGGTCTTTTTTGTAGAATGAATTCAAGATTGATGGTTTTATAGCGAGGCTTTAGCTGAATAAGGAAAAAGAGGAAAGGAGAAAAAAAAAGAGATGATGGGGGATGGGCTTGGAAAAAAGGACTTAAAAAACGTGCGTGAGCGTGGGGCGAACTGAGGCGCTATAGGCGCAGGGTGTCCATGAGGCTTAACTAAGGCGCATGAGGCTCAAACTTGTGAGCAGGTGCTTACTATTTGGTCCATAAATGGAAACATGCGTGTTTAGGGGATAATGGTTGTTAAGTTGTATTACCGTCTATTTGGTCCATAAATGTGTACAATGTTGATGGATAATAAATGTGTACAAGACCTGCGCGTTACCTAATAAGATTATGAACCAACTATATTAAATATGAACTGAACGTGAGTTGAGATGGTTGAATCCGACCCAATTCAACCCTACCCTAAAGTGATTTAACGACTAACCCATATAACCTCATCTAAGATCTCCAAATGAAAAATTGGCTCACTGACTAACCACATAATGAAAAGTACATGATTTTTTATGCCTTAAATGGATTCAGCCTAGTTTCAGAGTAAAATGTTTCAACGACTTATTGGTGCATTAGATGCGACAAGGAATGTTTTAAACTGACATTACTAAAATATTGGTTCTAGAGATGGCATAAGTTAGTTCATGTGGTAGGAACTTATTTGTATAAGTTTGATGACGAACGGGCTTATGCTGTATGGCTGTATTGATCGCATGCTACTTAAGTATCATAGGTCAAAGCTTAAGTATTGATATTCAACAGTAGCGTGAAATGGACTGCGTCGTAGAAATAGTACTATATTTTGTTATAAGAGCTGTTGTTGAAGAACTGTTTCCATCAGCTTGCAATTATATGTTCTTATAAAAACAACAGAACTAATTGCACACAAAATATGGTAATGCTTTACACATCATAAGTAGATTTAAAGTATTTGACTATCCTGTTCCCAGACCAATTATCCTTCTCAAACATTTTCTTGCAGTCAATCTAAATATTAGTCTGTTTTGTAAATTTGCATGTGGCTGTATTTAGACTGTTTTCTGATGTTTGTTGCACAAAGTTTGGGTGCATAAGATTGTCATTAGGATGCTTTTCTTATTATTCCCCAAAATGATATTTCAGAGAGTTATTATTCATTTGTTTATACATAATTCGTAATATGACTTTTTCCCTTGCTAATTGAAACAGCTAAACCCACGTTACCCCCTAATTTTGAGGAAGATACTTGGGCAACATTGAAGTCTGCCATAAATGCCATATTCTTGAAGCAACCTGACTCGTGTGACCTGGAAAAACTGTATCAGGTAAGGTCGAAGCATGCTTCTCCTGCAAGGAGTAATCCTTTTCTGTTGGTATTTACAACGATCTAATCTTTTAACTTCAGGCTGTTAATGATCTTTGCCTGCACAAGATGGGTGGAAGTCTTTATCAACGTATTGAAAAGGAGTGTGAAGCACATATTTATGCGGTACTACACTCATTGGTTGGCCAAAGCCCTGATTTAGTGGTTTTCCTTTCACTCGTCGAGAAATGCTGGCAAGACCTTTGTGACCAAATGCTAATGATTCGTGGCATTGCTTTATATCTTGATAGAACATATGTGAAACAAAATCCAAATGTGAAGTCATTGTGGGACATGGGTTTACAGCTCTTCCGCAAACATCTATCTTTATCTCCTGAAGTTGAGCACAAAACTGTGACTGGCCTTTTGAGAATGATTGAAAGGGAAAGGTACATTTGCACGTGTTTTCATTCTTATTCTGAGCTAATGTTCCTGATTCTTTATTTGTATGTCCTTTTGGATATGATATAGGTGTTCCTCAGTTATGCCTGTCAATATGTCATCATCGGGGTTACCAATTTTGTAATTTGCTCGGTCCGGGTGCTCGGTTCGTGCTATTTGGAGGACCCGATACGCTAGGGAATCACATGTCCTTTTTGCCATTTTTTTTATGATTATTTCTTTTTAATTTTTTTTTTGATATTTGTAGTTGCCAGATTTCATTTAAGTTGATTTATGTCATACTCATAGAGAATGTAGGACTGAAAGAGACGTCCAGCTGACATTTATCGCTATGAAGATAAAAAAAGAGACCATATTTTACAAGTTAAAAAATTCCACCTGTCGGTTAACAAACACTAGTACCAAGATTATGAGAATCCCACTCGCCCACCTACTTCATTTTGGCCTTATTTTAATCGCCCACCTCAGATGAGGACCCACTTCCTTCTTTCTTTCTCCGTCTCCCTCCTCATTTAATGTTTTAGATATGAAAAGCCGCAGCCACCCAAGGGCCACCGGAAATTCCTGATCTCATCTTCTTTTTCTCTCTTTCTGGCCTCCGATGGTTGTTCGCACAACTCGATGTGCAGTATTCGTGGTTAAGCGATTTGGTGCTCAAACAAACCAGAATCCGGCGAATCTGGTGACCCTGATTTGGATCATCATATACATTCCATCTTTTTCGGGATTTATGTTTGATGATTCCCTCAGAGTGCTTCATTGCTTACCTAGTTATAAGTTCGGTTCCCACTTCTTTTGTTATTTTATTTTTAATCAACATCCCACTAAATGTAAGTTAATCCAAATTCTAGATATGATTTTGCCCACCTCTCTCACAACCTGGTTCTCCCTCCCTCCCAATCCAGTACTCCCTTTAACTAGGCTCATCTTTTCTCTCTCCTCCCTTTCTCTCCTCATTCTTTAATCTTTTGCCCCACAAAACCAGGTTCTACTAACTAGTTATTTCTCTTCAGCCAAGCCACTCCTATACTCCAAAGTTTTCCATTCTTACGATCTTCTTGACAATTCTTGCAAAATTGTGTACTCATGCATTCATCTTTTTCATGATTTTCATGGTTAATAGCATTCTCTTGGTATTATTCATTTGATCGGCTACATGGATCGTCATGCAAACTTGAGAAATGACGTTTAACAACTCTCCCTGACTCCCTGTCACAAGTAAAGTTATGTTTTTAGTCCAAGTGCTGACAACAGCAGAAAAAATTCTTGTAGATTCAGTAGCTGATCTTGTAGGACTTTCTTAACATACCAAGAGGACACCGGCTAAGTTTATTTAAGCCAGTCTTCCGCCAAGAATATCCGTATATATGTTTGCAGTAGTCTATAGTTCTGTATTGGCTCATTGAACATGAAAGATGAAGGTAACATCTGACACCAGAGTGTCTTTTGAAGAAAGGCTCTGCTGTTATTTTGATAGTCTAATTTATGGTGCATGGCGAGTAAAAAAAGGAAAGAAAAAGCTTATCTCCGAGGCCACCACCTGTTCGTGCTAACCTGGTCCTAAGGGATTCCGCTCAACTTTTTCCAGAACTCTTCTACTCAAGTGTAGCGTATACTCC
Organism: Corrigiola litoralis; assembly: GCA_901111285.1. Classification (NCBI taxonomy): domain Eukaryota; kingdom Viridiplantae; phylum Streptophyta; class Magnoliopsida; order Caryophyllales; family Caryophyllaceae; genus Corrigiola; species Corrigiola litoralis. The sequence goes on from CAAKMY010040975.1 coordinate 7,503, forward strand.
ATTTATGCTTTATTTGCAGGGTTTATTATTCGGTTATTCACTGTTCCACTTTTTCTTCAGTTTTCAATTATATTAATAAGCCACTTTTCTTTGAATTACTACTGAAGTTATTATTTGTTATCAGTCATTAAGAGTTCAGTCTTCGCACTAGTTTTTCAGTGGTAAGAATGGAGGCATACATGTTGACTTCTCCAGAACTCTTCCACTAGCTGGATCAACTGTTGGCTATTGTTTCATAAATAGTTTGTGATATACCTAATATATCTCTCATTTTTTAGATATACACCATTTATGTCAGTTTTGCCATTGAGCTCTGGAGGCATATTGATCTGCTTTGTATTTCTGATATGAAAAGTACCAGGAATATTGTTGTTTGTGGCCCCTTTTCATGCTCTTTTACTAATGTGCTGCGTGTCTCTTTTAATTTCATTGTTACTAAAACAAACTTCACTGTGTGGTCACCCCTAGTATATATTAGAGTGTATGATGGATTACTAAGTTCAGCCTAAATTTTCTTCTAAAATATGTTAATTTGTGCATTTTGTAATTGTTATTTCAGATTAGGCGAAGCTGTTGATAGAACTCTTCTTAACCATCTTTTGAAGATGTTTACGGCTCTTGGAATATACCAAGAAAGTTTCGAGAAGCCATTCCTTGCTTGCACCGAGGAATTTTATGCTGCTGAAGGTGCAAAATATATGCAGCAGTCAGATGTCCCAGATTACTTGAGGCATGTGGAGGTACGTCATTTTATATAGTATCTATCTTAGTTCAGTACATTTCTTTTTTATGTTGGCGATCTTAGTTTTGAACCGGAAACTGTATATCTAGCTGTGTTATCATTTATTGGCTTGCACATGATCTGAAGTCCCCTGATACCATCATTTATATGTTGAACATCTGAATTATTTCTTGCTCACAGACAAGGTTGCATGAAGAACAAGATAGATGCTTACTCTACTTGGATGCCAGTACTAAAAAACCACTTATTGCAACTGCTGAAAAGCAGCTCCTTGAGCGTCATATTTCGGCAATACTGGACAAGGTCTGCCTTCTTCTGTACTTGGGACATCTCTCTCACTTTCTCTTGCTCTTTTAGTTTGATCTAAGTGCCTTCCTTCGTTTGTGGCAGGGCTTCATGATGCTTATGGATGGAAGCCGTATTGAGGATCTGCAGAGGATATACAGTTTGTTTTTCAGGGTTAATGCCCTTGAGTCATTGAGGCAAGCACTAAGTTCTTACATTCGGAAAACTGGTCAGGCTGTAGTTATGGATGAAGAGAAAGACAAGGATATGGTTTCTTGCCTCTTGGAGTTCAAGGCAGCTCTTGATAAAATATGGGAAGAAAGTTTCTCAAAGAATGAATCTTTTAGCAATACTATCAAAGATTCATTCGAGTACCTTATTAATCTACGTCAGGTGAACATTTTAAATTATTCCTTTATTAAAGTTGAATTACCCCTTCGATGCTGTATTAGGTAGTTTGTTCAATTTTCACATATCTCCATGTTTTAGCAGCATTATTCAACAATAGTTTGAAACAATTAATATTCTCTAGTTGATTGCCGCTTTTGGGTTGCTAAGAATGCCAAATATTTCTGTAGCTGTTTTACTCCAAGTACTGACCGTATTACGGCTAAAACTAGTCCTTTACAATCCATAAGATGTTGTCAGTTATATTCTTAGTTCAATTTCACTTAGTATTAGTTTTATTTGGCCTTCTGCAGATTTAGATGAAGTGATGAGCTCATTACAATCTTACTATGTGGTCCATTGTATGTAATGGAAAAATTCGTCTTTTTTATGTATGCTGAGTAGACTTTGGGTAAGTTAGTCTCACTTAAAGACCTTGGTGAGACCGAACCCCAAGCCCTGCTTTCCCCTTTCCTCCTTCAACTCCTCTCCCTCGCTTCTAGCCTCCTACTCCTCCCTCTCTGCTGCGTTGCTCCTGTTTTCCCCCTTCCCTCCGACTGCTCTTCTCCCTCTCTCTCTTCTTAATTCCTGTCTTTCTCTCTCCTCTCCTCCCTCACCCACCATTATGCAACTTCCCAATTTTGTTTTTCATCCAAACCTTCGGTTTGGGGTGGCCAAGTGCTCCGCACTTGGTCCGAGTGGTTTCCGGCCACAATTGTGGCGAAAACTAAGGTCGATGGTGGTCTTTGTTCGGATTGAAACTCGTAGATCTTCCTCAACTCACACACACGAAGGCCAGAATTGGAATCCAGTGGGGCGGGTGAGTCGGCGTCAGAGAACAATGGTGTTGGTGGCGGTCAATGTCACCAATTCCGGTCAATGGCGACAAATCGGTGACAGCACGGGGAAATTAGGGTTTGATAGGAAGGGGTAGCTTAGTCATTTAAGTAGTTAAGTGAGGTGATCAGATAATTTCATAGGCCTTCTCACCAAAGCTTTTGGTGAGACTCTCTTATTAAAGTTTTGCCGTATATATTTTAGCTTCTAGCTTTTAGCTTTTAGATGTAGATGAATCTTCTTAGTATGATTATTTCAGATAGGAAATCTTTCATAAGGCCACCACCTTCATAGTTAGTAGGGGTATTTACATGTTTTCCGAAACTCTATCCCAATTCTTCCTCCTAGAACAATAGACTTTTAAAACTGATTTTGGTTGATCATTTGCAAATACTTTTTCTTTGCATAAGGAGATTACTGCTACCCTCATCAGTCACCTTACTGTCAAATATGACAGACCCAATTCAATTTGTAGGTTGAATACCAGTTGGGAGTGGGCAAAATAACCATCCGTCTTGGTCTGCTACTCTTCTCAACAGTGATGTCCTGGAGTAAGCATTGTTTGCGTTTCTGAACTTGTGTTTTGATGACTGGGTTATCCACTTCTTAAAATATTGCCATACCTTCCAAATCAATGGGCTGAGTTTTTAGGAATATGAGATGCACATTCCCATGAATTACCAACACACATCATTTTCTACTCGTCCAACAGTAGGCCGCCTCCTGATATTTTACCTTCACAATCAGGTTGGGTCACATCCTTGTCCTTGTCACCCTTGCCCATGCTTCCTAGTTCGTGCAAACCCTGGTCACAACCAAGGAGAGCATGTTGTAAATTTCCTAGAGTCCGACAGTCAGCAACTATGCCTTCCTCGTGAAAATTACTAACACAAGGTTCCTCAACTTCAGCTCGGGCATGATGTACTGTAGTTACAAGATTCATAGTTTGGATACCATTACTAGCATTCTTCCCAATCCCCATGATTGGACAGTGTCATATCCTCATTGACAAATGTCACGTTTACAGGACCCCTGTGGCCAGTATTTTGAGGAAGTAGACCCCAATTTTGAAGGATAAGCCTGAATCTTCAACATGAATAGATTAAACAATTGTCGGTAAAGTGGAACTTTCTCCGATGTCCCAAGTCAAACATATTTTAAAGCTTGTGGTCTGCTTGATCCAACTTCCTCTTGCGTCCGTAATTCAGCAAATTCAGAAGTTGCTGGTCTCCTAGAGCTGCTTCCCCTAACTAACCCATGCCTTTTCGACCTGGTGCAGAGGTGCCTAGCAAATCCCATATCATGCTCACGATGTGCCCTACAACACGTATCCTCACACACTACCTAAGAGGGCAAGACTTCAAGCGCCGCTACAAACTGCCTTCTTTCACGCACTGAACCCTCACGGAAGTTGCGGTGTCTATCGCCTCTCAAAACTCTGATTGCTGCTGCCGGACAATATACCTGATAGATGAAACTCTCCCCGTTGTCAAATCTAAGAGCTCCACATCCCTGTACGAAGTAGATGCACAACCAGTTCATTGCCAGAGATAGCCACCAACTTGCTTGTTTGTCGCCAGTCCAATGCCTCGCTGAATTCTGCCTTTCTCTACCACTGAAATAAAGACTACCTCCGATGTACACCTACCAAAGATGCAACTCAGAATAATTTTCTCTTTGAACTAGATCTTGCCTATATACCTAAAGACCCGCCTGTATCTTTCTTTCTTTCTTTTTTTAACGAAAATCGTCATTTTGATGAAAGGGGAACTGATAAATCTCCCAGATCCACCGTGCTATGGCCACCAAAACCATCATTCATCAAATTCGCCGGCATGCTTTCTTCTTAACCATGATTGACTCCCTTTTTTAGGGTCGATAGATGCATGGAATGTTTCCTCTTTCATGTGAATTGAAGAGAACCTTGTGCAGCTCATTAGAAATTAGAATAGGGAGAAGCACCCGAAGAAGAGAGTGAGGCTGAGGAGACATGAGAGAGCATTATGTAAGGGAGGTATTATTACTTGTTCTTTAAATGAGTATAGTCAACAAACAAGGTTTCCAAATTAACAATGTTTTAAATAATGATTGTGTGCCTTTTCTTGCATTGTCCATTCTATTAGAAAATTGGGCTTGCTTTTGAAATAGTTTGAGGAACACTTTTAGTGTCATTGAATGAACAACATTTGTTTCATGTTTTTATCTTTAGAAATTAGAAGCATGGGTTAAGAGCTTAATGTCCCAACTCACAACATTGAACAAGTCATAACGGTGGTTGTCATTGCCTTTCACTAATGGGAAAGTTGTAAAACTACCATAGTGGAGTGATGTTTTCATTGCCTTTCTCTCTTGTGCATTTTTCCAAGTACCTTTGCCACACCTACTCCCCTTCTCTTGCCTCGAAATACTTATTTCCACTTAGAAGAAGCTCCAATAGGGTACTTAAGGACCTTGAAGTGTCAGCCTAATATCACGAAAGTGTCAGCAGAGGCTCGTAATGCCAAATCATTATTCCCACGAAATTACAGATTGTAACTATCTTTTTGGGAGCCAAGCCCATCAGCTCTTCCCATTTATAGTCAGGATAATGAATATAATTGTGATCAATGGATATGATTTGCAATCACTCAGGTAACCTTTTTTTGGTATCTATACAACTGACATTAATTTTAGTGAGAGTCTGCGCGGGTCTTCCGAATCTTGATGGATTTTATAATATTGACATGTGAATGTATCACGTATGATACTTTGGACTTGGTACTTGCGAGCTGAAAGTGGATCGATGAATACATTGCGGTAGTGTATTGTTTCCAATTGACGGCAGTGAGTAAAAAAGTTAAAAAGTTCATTGTCCTGCTTAACTTATGGGTACGGGTATGGTTATGTTCACCTGGGAATATGGGATTCTTGGAAACATGTCGTTTCTTTCTTTTGTTCTAGTTCATATATTGGCTTTTGCTTATACAGATAAGGCTGAACTGTTCTAAAATTTACAGAACCGCCCTGCGGAGCTGATTGCGAAGTTTCTTGATGAGAAGCTCCGTGCTGGCAATAAGGGGACCTCTGAAGAGGAACTGGAGGGCACCCTCGATAAAGTCTTAGTCTTATTCAGATTTATACAGGTGGGTTGCCTTTGTGGTGACTGCGGTCCTTTCTATTACAATGTAACTGCAAATGATGGTTTAACTTTACGGTTCTATAAAATTTTCTTCTGATTTTTTTTTTTTTTTTTTCTGTGGTAAGTCGTAGTCCTGTAAACATGTTAATAATCCTGAAAGGGGATATATTGCCTGTTCTTTTAAATCTAGGGCAAGGATGTATTTGAAGCATTTTACAAAAAGGATCTTGCGAAGAGACTTTTATTGGGAAAGAGTGCTTCCATTGATGCCGAGAAGTCGATGATCTCAAAGGTAAATTCATAAATTTTAAAATCATAATATGTTGATCAATGCTTCCCCTGATCATTCAGCAAGTACTTTCTGAACATTGCAGCTTAAAACTGAGTGCGGTAGCCAATTTACAAATAAGCTTGAAGGAATGTTCAAGGTATGTGTCCTTGCCATAAACTTTTGTCATTGTCCTTGAAAGTAGTAGTGTCTCTGTTGCTTTTGTTTGGGGGGGGGGGGGGGGG
>CAAKMY010040977.1:0-11216 GCA_901111285.1 Corrigiola litoralis
AAAACTGTTTTCTTCATTTTGAAAACAAAAAAACAGTTTTTAAAAGTGTTGCCAAACATATCCTAAATTTAGAGAAGAAACCAAAAGACTTCTCCAAAAATGTCGGACAAAAGGATTTGGGCCAATGACTTACGGTTAATCCAGCACACAATGTGTAGGAGTAGGCCTACAAACATAGGGACAAGGGCCCAATATTACAGTACAATGCACGTCGATTGTATAGTGCTACGCATGGGACTTATATTGTGACTTGAAAGTGACTGAGAGGCTTGGAGATTCTCAGAGATGGCTGCAATCATTCCAGCAGTTGAGGGTTTCAAGACCGCTTTTTACTCAGCTTTTGTTGGCTTTTATCATACCCTTTCCCTAGCTCAACTTTTATCTTTTGGCCTCAAGCCAATGCCATCCTTCTTGAGGGAACCAACTTTGTTACCTTAATCCTATTCTCTTGTCCGTTTCCCTCACAATTTTTTCTTGGGTGTTTAAAAATTTTGAGATCTAAACTTGAACTTGGAATATAGGAACTTGGAATATAGGAACTCGGAATATATATTAGTAGAAATTATTGAATCATGGTGATTATCTAGATTTGTGAAGATAAGGTGGCATATACTGAGATTTATGTATGGATATCCACTCAAAATTTGAGTATAAACAAACAAGTTATGGAGTATGCACATTCCACATTTAGTCAAATATCGTGGGTGCTCACTTTGTCAAGGTAAAAAAAATTAGGAAAATTTTCATAGAATAATTCCAATTACGGCCATTTTATTTAAAATAATTCCAACTATCGTTTATTTTGCAGCAAATCCAACCTGTAGTCATTTTTGTAGTCACTATTCCCGAAATTTCCAACCTAATTCACCACCCTAACTTTTTCCAACCACCTATAACCACCTCCCACGTGCCTTTTAATTTTATTTTTTTTTCTTTTAGCTTTTCCATTGTCCATCCTATGTCCACCATTAGCATTTCCTACAAGCCAAAGGTTAACCACCCTTACAACCATTCGCTAGCCCCCATCCCGGCCATCCATACAACCACGACCACAACCACCCCGCTCTTCGTCCACCCCACCGTCGCTCCCACTCTACCGCCACCCTTCCTCTCCCATGCGCTCACCTTCGCTATGCGCTCCACCCCTTTTGTTCGTCCACTTCCTTCGTCTCCTTGACAATGACAGCTACCAACTCAAACACCCAACTGGCCAACTCAACCAACACCTCCTCCACAATGACTCTAAGTCATCCTTGTCAACCCACTTCTCATATTAGAAGCAAAAAGGACCACCCTTGAGATAGCAAAACAATGGATATGGGAATGGCTTGGATGAGAGTGGTCAAGTAGTTGGGACATGGGTAAATGGGTACGGGGTTTATGGTGGCCAATGATGACGGAGTAATGGTAGTGGGTGGTGACGGGGAGTGCAAAGGGGGTTGAACATATTGGAGTTTTGTGGATGAGGACTGGATGAGAGGAGGATATGGGTGAGGAGATTAACAAGACTAGCGTGGAGGAGGAGAAGATTGAAATATTATTTTTTATTTGAAGGGAGGATAGATTGTGTTGAGTGGTTTACTTTTGAGTTGTGGTGGGTGTTGGGAGGTTCATGTTGGGTGTTGGGAGGTTTTGGGGGTAATTTGTGTTGAGTGTTGGTGGTTTGTGGTTTGTGGTTTGTGGAGGAATTAGGCTCATAATGGGAAAGTTGGAGCAGTAATTGCAAAAATGAGTATAAGATGGGTTTGTCTAGAATAAACGATAGTTGGGTCTATTTTAAATCAAACGGTCACAGTTGGGATTACTCAATGCAAATATTCCAAAAAATTTTTATTGCTAAGACAAATTTTCAAAAATAATAAAATACCCTTTTTATTGTTATCTCTCCACTTTGTCACTACGATTAGCAATCAAGCAAAGGAGTAACGCCACAACTGACAACATCTTCATACACAAAAAAGGCTTTTTTTTAACCACCATCCAAAGAGCCAATGATGCAATCAAAACTATGAACATAAACTAGTGAAATGATATTTTTTTGTGACAAAATGGGTTTTGTTTCACGTATGTAAATTAAACATTCCTCTGATCGTCATACTCCATACGCACAACTGCATATGCTTTTATCAAAGATAATTGGTATTTTTTGCTTTAACCAGCAACTATTTTGAACGGCTAATTTAATCAAACTTAGAATAAATTTTCATTGTAATATCTTTTGAATAATTTATGGTATAGAATGTTTGTTTTTTGGTATGAAAGGAGCGCACTAAGTCGCAAATAAGAATCGAACCCCCAACCTTATGATTGGGGTAAGATAGCTCCAAACACTTAAGCTAATTCTCTTCTTGATATAGACTGTTTGTGAGACTTTGACAACACACAATAAAATAGAGATACCGAACGGAAACAACGACCATAGGAGCATAGAGAGGAAAGGGAAGTAGTGAGTATGTTCACAAATGTGTCAAATTTTAATAAAACTTTATCATATTTATCGAGGTGGTATTTTGACAATTAATAACTTAATATATATATAGTTATAAAAATTACAAAAAAAAATATAATTTGAAAGTATCATTAACATAAATCTAATATTAATTTTTTATATTTTTTAATAATTTTAATTTTTGTGTATTTAATAGCAAAAATATAATTTAAATTATATCAAAAAACAAATAGGGAGAAATGAAGGGGAGAGTACACCCATATGCCTGCCTACTCTCAATCACCTAAAGCTTTTAAAGAGAAAAAAACATGAGTCCCATAAAAGAAAATATATTAAAAACAAGAGCTAGAATTCTTTCACAATAAACAAAAAGCAAAAAAGCAAAACCCAAAAAGCCATCACTCCCCTTGTCTGCCATTATAGCTTCACACTCCCACATGGCCACTCCATCCATAAATAAACTCCCCTACCTTCACTTCACTTTACCACTTCACTTTTCACTCCCTCCATTACCCTTTTTTACTCCCACCCACCCTCCCTCCATTTCCCTCGCCGGGAAATCCACTCCTCCGGTCAGTTTTCCGGCCACTTTCCTTGCCCCCCAAGCAACCTCCCATGACTTAACTCCCTCCCACTCTAAACCCTCTAAAAACCCCTCCATCAAAACATCTACAAAGACCCAACCTTTATCATCATATTACACTTGGGTAGTCCTTAAAATTTCATAAAGACTCAACCTTTACCACCGTATTGCATAAAACACCTCCTTTTCTCACTTGGGTAGTTCTCAAAAATTCATAAAGACTAAATCTTTACCAACATATTACATAAAAAACCTGTTTTTCTCACTTGGGTAGTCCTTAAAATTTCCAAAAATGATAACATTAAGCGACTTATACCACGTCCTAACAGCAGTAGTCCCACTCTACGTAGCCATGATCCTGGCCTACGGCTCAGTGAAGTGGTGGAAGATCTTCTCCCCGGACCAGTGTTCCGGCATTAATCGCTTCGTGGCGCTTTTCGCCGTCCCGCTCCTCTCCTTTCATTTCATCTCTACGAACAATCCCTACGCCATGAACTACCGCTTCATCGCCGCGGATACCCTCCAAAAGCTCATCGTGCTCGCCGTCTTGGCGGTGTGGTCCCGGGTCAGCTCCCGTGGGTCCCTCGAATGGTCCATCACATTGTTCTCGCTCTCCAGCCTCCCGAACACTCTCGTCATGGGGATTCCCTTGCTTAAAGGGATGTATGGTGATGCTAGCGGGACATTGATGGTGCAAATAGTCGTGTTGCAGTGTATCATATGGTATACTTTGATGCTGTTTTTGTTCGAGTACCGCGGCGCGAAGCTGCTGATATCGGAGCAGTTTCCGGACACGGCGGGGAGTATCGTGTCCTTTAAGGTGGACTCGGATGTGCTGTCGCTTGACGGGAAGGAGCCGTTGGAGACACAGGCGGAGATTGGGGAGGATGGGAAGTTACATGTGAAGGTGAGGAAGAGTACGAGTTCGAGGTCTGAGGCGTTCTCTAGGCATGGGGGGATGAACAGTGGAGTTACGCCGAGGCCGTCGAATTTAACCAATGCGGAGATTTATTCACTGCAGTCGTCCAGGAATCAGACGCCCAGGGGGTCCAGTTTTAACCACACTGATTTTTACTCCTTTGTGAATGGGGCTGGTAAAAATGGTGTGAGTCCAAGGACTTCGAATTTTGGTGCTTTGGGGGGTGGTTTTGATGAGGAGAGTGGGGTCCCGGCAGTGAGAGGTGGGGTCCAGGGGGGTGGTGGGTATCCGGCACCGCCTACGGCGGGGATATTTTCGCCTGCCGCCGCGGGGAAGAAGAAGGGTGGTGGGGGTGGGGGTGAAGGAGGGAAGGATTTGCATATGTTTGTGTGGAGTTCTAGTGCTTCACCAGTGTCTGAGGGGGGTTTACATGTGTTTAGGGGAGGTGCTACTAATGGTGGTGAGTATGGTCATGATCTTGCTGGAGTTGCTCATCCTAAAGGTGAATGTTTGTTTTGTTTTGATTTATTTTAGTGTGGTTTGATTGATGTTATTTTTGTTTGTTGAGCTGATTAGCAAGAATATGTTTTGGACTTTTGTTTTCCTTTTATCTTTTTGAACTGTGGTTTGATTTGTGCTTGTATGGAACTATTTGGCTACATGTTATGGTTGGACTGATATGGCAAAATGTTAGATGTTCATGTTTAGTATTTTTTGGTTTCATGTGATTTTCTATGGTTTCAGCTTTGAACCAATAAGTGGTAAGGTTGTATGATTGTATGCATCTGGCTACATGATATGGTTGGACAGATATGGCAAAATATTTTAAATGTTCATGTTTAGTTTTGTTTTTGGTTTCATGTGATTTTTTATGGATCAGCTTTCAATTCAATCAATACTTGATGGTACCATGCTGTATTGGTTAATAATGGTAAGGGGTAAGACTATTAATTTCCGCCAAAAATTTTGTTGTGACTGTTAAATGGATGTTCTTTTGTTGTTTGTATTTTGCATGTTGGTCGGGTGTGTTGATTTTTGTATTTAAGGGGGAAAATATGTGTTGGTGTCATGTGATTTGGATGCATTTTGGATGTTGTTAAAACCTGTTGATCTTGGAGTTTTGTGGGTTTTTTGTAGTTTACTCTACTGTGTGTCTGAATGGTTCAAATCCCTTTCACCTCTCCGCAAACTACGGTGGATTTGGTGAGAGTGTTCATTTGTTTTGGTTTGACCACTTTGTACGCATTAAATTCCATTTTTCTAGCCATAATGTCCAGGTTCGTGAAGCATTATTGCCTGATTTTCATGACCTTGGCCTTATTTGTCGAGCTTAAGCAGTAGATTTTTTTGGTCTGTGATGATTATATTTTAACCTTGGATTAGCTGGTTCTATGAATGCAGATTGTGATGATTATGGAAGGGATGAGTTCAGCTTTGGGAACAGGGGTGGTGTTAATGGACCGGAAGGGGAAGATCCGACATTGTCGAAGCTCGGTTCTAGCTCGACCGCAGAGCTCCGACCCAAGGCTGCTGCTGAAGGTGAATCCAAGACCGCCATGCCACCTGCTAGTGTGATGACAAGGCTGATTCTGATCATGGTCTGGAGGAAGCTCATCAGGAACCCCAACACCTACTCCAGTCTAATTGGACTCACCTGGTCTCTAATCTGTTTTAGGTAGTGTGATAAGTTGACAACGAAACCATTACACAATCGCTCTCAGATAATGCAATTTTAAGATTGTAAATTGAAATCTTGACAATGTCGCCAATTTTTTTGCAGGTTTCATGTTGAAATGCCGGCGATTGTAGCTGCTTCGATCAAAATCCTGTCTGATGCCGGGCTGGGAATGGCTATGTTTAGTCTTGGTATGCAGATTTAGTCACATACACTTTTCCCTTAATTTTGTTTACTCACCGAAACTGTCTAATACATGTCAATTTAATGGTCCTAACTCATGTAATGTGTAAATGCAGGGTTGTTCATGGCATTGCAGCCTAGGATAATTGCTTGTGGGAATGCAGTGGCTTCGTTTGCAGCTGCAGTACGATTCATCACCGGGCCTGCAGTAATGGCTGCTGCCTCCATTGCAGTTGGACTGAGAGGAACCTTGTTGCATATCGCTATCGTCCAGGTATCGAATAGTTACATTCATTATTCAGACACCGTTGGGAGAACCTAAGAATTCACGTTTTGATTGTTGTTGCTTATTGCTCTTTTGGTTGATCTTCAGGCTGCTCTGCCACAAGGAATTGTCCCTTTCGTCTTTGCCAAGGAGTACAATGTCCACCCTGATATTCTCAGCACAGCGTATGTATTCTCTCCTCGCAATATCGACATTCGTGTTCCATTACATACTAGTATGTCTGTGCTGTGTGCCAACATGGTGTAGTACTAAACAAGAGTCCATTTAATAGCTTTGTGAAAACCAAATGAAGTATTGATGCTAATGTATACTCACGCAACTAAATTTTGAATGCAGGGTTATATTCGGGATGTTGATAGCCTTGCCGATCACATTGGTCTACTACATCCTTCTGGGGCTCTGAGGTAGCATGAGCAGCCAGCTAGCTACGGAGTACACTACAACATTGATCAGAAAAGAAAAGCTGGCGTGACAGCAAAGAATGCTTTAACAGTAGAATTTTTACAGTAGATTCTTACCTTTTTAGGGCTTATGTTTCTTTTTTTTGTAATATCTTATCTAACTGGAAGATCATAGAAAGAATTTCATGGATTAGAAAGAAAGGAAAAGGGGAGGTGGATGGGAAGTAGTGGAGGACAAAATTCTCAAGAGAAATTAGAAAATCTGATTTTGGAGGGTAATAGTAGGGGAAGGAATATCATTTTGTTTCTTGGTTGTCTGTTTTTAAGCCTTTAACCCTGAACTTGGTGCTTTTGGCCTTTTGCTCTTTTGGTGAAGTAAAGTGGAGTTGTAAAAGCTTTGTCTGTACTTAAGGTTACAATCACCCTTTTACCTCAAGGTGGCAGAAATTTTGATCTCTTTATGCTAGAATCTCTATGTTGAGTGGTAAAGATCAAGACATTGCATATATGCATGCGCTCCTCCACAAAAATATGGTCGACCTAACATTCTTTGATGCATGATGAGCGATTTGCATTTCTCTGTATAAAGGATGGACAATCAACAATTTGTTCTAGTTGGTTAACATCACGGAGTAATATCCTAAGATTTGATTCCATTGAGTTCGACATTAACATACATTAACCCGAATATGGGAACCATTATAGTTCTCTCTTTCAGGCCAACTCGCATCAAGTGCAAAGAAAACTTGAACCCATAGTAGATTATCGTATATTTAGGAAATAGGGAGGATTTTTATTCTTCCTCCTAAGAGGTGTGTAACAATGTAAAGTACTGTTAAAAGTTCCTCTAGTTCTTTCAAGTGATTGTATATGTTGTCCTAGCTGGGCTTATGCAGAACAAATAGAAAATAATTGAAAAAGGCCTAACTTTGACTACTAATTTGACTTACCAATTGGGCTAAAATGGATATATTTTATTGATATTTTGAATGAAAAATGACTACGTTTAGTTAAATATTTATTGTTTTAAGATGGTTTACTTTTACTTAGAGAAAGTACTTGTACAGATCAGGGTTGTAGAAGAAGAGGATAGAGACTGTTGGTCCAATGAAAAGCCATGTTAGGTCGGCTATGAAAGACACTACTGTAGTAGTAATCATAATTACCATTCCTAGAAAGCCGTATCGTCTGTATAAAAGCATGCAGGTTTTCATGGAACACAATTGTGGAGAGCACTAAAAAGACACCACTATTACTTTTGGTTAATAGTCCAGCATGCAAAAATATTACATTTGATCTTAATTATGGTCGTTAATTATGTACACATCTTAATTAAAAGCAGACAATTTGCTGTTCATTTCTGCCTGCCTATGTCAACTTGTTCCTCCCTTTTCCACTTTATCTTAATCTAATCACTCTATTCTGCAATCAGCACACATGGGTTGAAGTGTTGAACAACCAAAAGCTAATTTTAATTAAACTAATGTCATGCTTTTAGTCTCTTTTACAAAAAAAATGCTTTTGTGTGATTAAGGTGACGCAAATGATTATACCGAACTTGTGTTTCATAAATAAGTATGATGAAATTAGTCATATCCATTGCGCTTCACATGTGACACTGTAGAATTCAACCACTAACCAACTAAAGCTTTGCAAATCCTAACACGGCCATTTTTCTTTTCTTATGTTTTGAGAGATAAGCGACTGACTAATCACAACCCATTTCCGTTCAGTAATATTTACTTTTGAAAAACAAAGCCTAGTTTTCTTCATGGTTTTTTTTTTTCATACTGGTTAACCCATTTCGATTGCGAGTCAGGTCATCTCGGATTGAATCAACTCGATGATGAAAAATTCCAAATTGCTAGCGGAATGAAAACATCTAACGTTGGTGTACCGTGTACACAACAAAACCTTCCCACAACGTGAATGTACTCTCTAGTTTTGTGTCATACGGAGTAACTATAAAGACACAGGATGCCAAATACAGCCTGTTGATAGAGACATACAATGAGACACTGGGACAAGCAAAATAACATCGGATGCAGAAATACTTCGTATATACTTTGGTTATACCAAAATTTAATGTAGTTGTCTTAAGTTTTAGGGCATGTAAGATTAGCATTTCCCCACCATAGCTGCCATAAATAGCCTTGGTCGATAAATTCACCATTGACGTGGATTGGTTGGTCGCAAAAGTAACCTGTCTGCCAGCCATACTGAATTACTGATACTCCACAAGTCAATGTCCTTGCGTGAGAGTTAAATCTTCACTAAACCGGCATACTTTAGTACAGTAACTTATACTTGTGTTGCTGCATTAAATGTTGCGCGCTTACCTCGCTGTTCTTGGCGCATTATTAATCACAGTACCACTAAGTTCATATGCTGAAGTCTGGCCCTGCGTTGTTTGGGCCTTATAACTACTAATACTGATATATTATTCTCTTATCAGCTGGGCCTTATAAGTTTATCACTAGATAACTACGGAGTAGTCTATCAGCTGGGCTCTGCTTCAAGTGCTCTGAGAGAGCTTGTGGCTTACTCTTAGGTGGCTTAGGTTGATCAGCAAGACAGGCTAGGTTGAGCACAGGACCAAATTTGTCAGGCTTACTCTAAAGTGGCTTAGGTTGATCGATAATGAGGCCTGCCAAACATAGAGTAAGTTGGTTTTGGCTTTCATGAACAAAAATTAAAGTAAAAGCACCTGGTGTTCGAAGCAAGCTCTCATCACCAATTCACCATCAATTCTAAGTCATTAGCAAGTGTGAGTTTGTCACTCTTTCTTCCAATTTTGAACAAGCTATACAATTGATGATATAGCCACCATATCAAACAACAGAGAAAAAAAGCCTTATCTAATTAACATCATTGGGGTTTTAGGGACCTATCTTGAAACATTTCCGGTGTCAAACTCGAGTTCACCCCATTAAAAAGAATGAGTTAGCTGATACTTAGGCAAAATACTTTTGGAATAAAACGATTAGTAACTCAAACATCATCACTCAAGCTAATCTTATCAATAATTATGAAAGGTCTAGTGGTTTTGATGGTGTTTTTGGAAGACGAAAAGTAAGAATAAAGGAGGATTCTGGGAAGTGATCCTCAGAACGATAATATGATCTTTGAGCCTATTGATTTGATTTGCAACCCTTCGCTTTGCATTGGTATTAGATAAATTGCGAAGGATGAGGATGAGGTGGTTATTGGTGCAAATTGTAAACATACTTTGACTGAGACTCCTCTTCATGTGGAAAATTGACACTTATCAAAGCAATAGCATGGGTGCTCCTCACAAACAAACTACTGCATGTTTGTCTCCTCACCAATTAGTACTAGTTACTTCGGAGTACTTACTAAGTTACTAGTGAAGATTATATCAACGAACGATGAGACCATAGATTATCTCAAACTGTTTTCAGATATTCGTCGTATATTTAATATCAAGGCGCATAATGTAGCGACCTTGGTGGATAATGTAATTGCTTTAGTTCGAAAAAACATGTAATAGGTATGTGATATGATAAGTGCCGGCTAAGCATTGAGTGAATACTGTAAGGTGTGATAATTTTTGGAAGACAAAGCAAACATTAGATTAATCTTGTTACATTTTCCTTTAATTTAAATGACCTCTCAAAGCAAGGTAGGTAGATCACTTTTTGATTGACAACATTACCCGCAATTGAGTGTCGATGCATCACATCTATGTCCGAAGCTGTTCTACACACCAAGGCTAAAGGGTGGCTTACTGGCTTGTGCGAAAAGAATTGCGAGACTTCGTAGTTTTATTATTGCTTAGTTAAGCTAACCAACGTCCATTTGAGCTTGAACCTGACCACCAGTTTGTTGCATGTTTTGGTTGGGTGAAACGTTCAAAAGCAAGTATAACCATGAAAGATAATTGAAGTGTATAAAAAGATAGTAATGCGTATGTCCAAATCTGTCGTCAAAGATGTGAAGCGAAGAGCAAAGTGGGTCGGTGGAACCTTCTTCAGTGAGCAGTATAAGAAAAGAAGACGACGAAGACTTAAAAGAACGGTTTTTGGTTGTTTCTGTTTGCTTTTCCTACTGTTTTTTTAACTCTACAATATTCTTTTGATCAATCCAGACGCATTTGAATATACTCCATATGGTAAAGCAGATCATGACAACAATACATCAGAACGCCTCATGCGAGCACTTTACTAAAAATATATTTTTCCATATGATTAAGGATTCATCACTTAAAACAAAAAAATACTTGAGAATAATGGTTGTCTCAATAGCTGAGAGTTCAATTTCTTTAGAAGTTATTCTGGGCATGAACACTTACAATACCAAATTACCCATCTCCACTTCATTAGCTCCTTCAAATTAGACTCTACTCAATAATATTATACATATTTTCATTTTTGAAAATTATCAGTATCTTAATTTCCAAAACAAAGGCTCCCCAAAAATTAATGCCATGGGAATCGTAAAAGTCGATGTCTCCTTGCGTTTTTGCTTAGAATGTAGTCGCCTGTTTCATTCAGGTTCCTTTGAGGTTGTGAATGTGTGGGGAAGACTCTTGTGAAGCATAATAGGTCGCTTAAGTTTCTAAGTTTCTAACTCTTTATTTAAATAAGTTGTTGAAGTGCTAGTTGCACATTTTTTTTTTTTTTTTTTTGTTCCTAAAGAGAGGCAAGTCTCAGTTACACTTCATTGTTACTTCTAACCATTCTAGGCCAAGCTACTCCTA
>CAAKMY010040986.1:0-16325 GCA_901111285.1 Corrigiola litoralis
ATATATATATATGGTATAGCTTTGCTTTTATAACGTGAGAATGAACGACGCATAGAATTTGAACGTGAGATTAAAGTGATCGAAGACCTCCATACAACCTCATTAACTAACTCAGCTAGCCCTTGTGGGCATTCATACAACTTTGCCTCTTATAGGTATGATGATAATATAAATGAACAAAATTTCACATACTAGAATGAGGGGAGGCTATCATGACCGAACTTAATTGTAAGCACTTGAAAACTACTTGATCAATGTGACTTAGCATAAACAAATTTAATTAAGCTAGAGAACAAATAAAGGGGGAGTCACAAGCGAGTTACCATATAGCCTTGCCAATAATGTTAGTTGTTGAGTTATGACCACTATCTCTACTATGTATATAAATTAATCAAACAACAAATTTTGATCCTCGATCATTGATGTATCATAACTTATAATTCCCTACCTAGTACGTTTGCACATAACGCGACATTATGTGAGTAACTTAGTTTAGCTTAGCTTCTTTTATTACTAGCTTTAAATTTAAACTATATGTTAAAGGCCCGTTCACTTTGGGCCAGGGCCAGATTGGCTCAGGTGGGCACCAATTTGGTACCTACCATTTTAAATAATTTACTTTACTTTAAAAAAAATATATATCTGAAAATCCATGTGAAAAGGTAGTTATCAAAATGGTAATTATTGGTGGGTGAGTATGATCTCAGTTGTACGTGAATCTTAGGTATCAAAAGTTTGTATCTCAACTTCGGGTACTATTGAAACTCTATTAGTTAGCAAAAAAGGAAATGATTTTGTTGTACCTCAGTGTTTGAGTCAAGCCCACGTGTGATTGTGGGAAATCCCAAATCAATGAATTAGTGGTGATGAGACTAAGATATAAATCTAGTGGACTCCATCTACTGCCAATTGATTTTAGGTCGGAAACTCACTGGGCTTGTATGCTACTTAACCTCTCCTTTGTGATAGGGGTTGTGTAGGCCCATTGACAAATACGGCCGGTATCAGAGCCCAAGATTTCGATCTTGGGTACAACGAACAAAACGGGCTCACATGTGAGAAGAGGTGTTAGAGTCAAGCTTACAGGTGAGCTGTGGGAAGTTCCACATTGATGAATTCAAGGTGAGGAGACTAAGATATAAAGTTTAGTGGACTAATTCACCTATTGCCAATTATTGGTTTAGATTGGAACCTCACTGGGCTTTTATCCTAATTTACCTCTCCTCTGTGACGGAGTTTATATAGGCCCATTGACAAATTTAACACCTAGCTAGCTAGCTTGAATCTTATTTGGATGGTTAGCAAAACCCTATCAGACTACACTTAATTAAGATCAACCGATCTTACAAATATAATATTTAGTTAAGTTGAGGAAAATCAACCCCAAATGGCATTTTTAATAAGAAGTAGTTTTTGGTCCATCGTCTTAAAATAGGGGATACACTATTGACACTACAAATACACTCTTCACTCACAGTGTCTTTGTCTGAGTCTAGTATTTCAACACACTTGTAAATATATAATAATGAAAATATCATAATATCTACAAATATATGTCATTTTCTGTTTGTGTTTTTTTTGTTATTTATATTTTGCAAATATATGTCATTCTCTGAAATTATCATAATCTTTTGTTGTAACTTTTTTTGTTTTATGCTTTGGGTTGCTCTTTGTCAAAAAAAAAAAAAAAAAAAAATTCGCATTTCCATCCGCATTATTACAATTTTACAAGTGAGGACAACGAGATAAGAGGGCCTTGTTATTAGAGTATCGTTCTCTTTATGTAAGTATCAGGAATTTAGGATTCCCGAGCACCCAAAGTGCTATGTTTGGGTAAGAATGGTGTCTATGCGTAAGCGTAATTGTGTAAACCAAAAATCATTTCATTCCTTTAAGGAAATCCCATCAGCGCATTTAGCAGATACATTTTGTTGGGAACATGCGAAGTTGCAAACCATCAGATTTTTGGGATTATAAGACATTACTACTAGGACTTTTTTGAGAGGCTTTAGTTGGTGGCTGAGCCACCCCTCTCAACAACAAAAAAAAAAAAACCCGACATACTACTACACACCGCAGACAAGAAAAGATATGATACTATTTTCTTTTTAATCCGTAAGGTTTAAAGTCAAAATGAGCCTCGCGACTCTACCTTAACGGTTGTGGGCAGCTAAACGACAATTCACCGCCACAAGTACAAGGACTTTGAGGTTCATACTCCGTAGCATATAAGAAAAGGACACACCAAGACAACTAAAGACCTAGCCATCGATGACACATCGCGCGGCCACTCATTTATGACCTACGATACGAGCGATAAGCTCGCTAGCCCAATAAAGGCAACTAAGACTCAAAAGTCTCCAAATCAAATTCAACCTCAAACCAAACTAAAAAAAACCTTTAACTTGACAACGCGCAATATAGGTAATTACGTAGAGTCCCTTTGCTGAATAATCTTAAAATTTACCGCGCTGTTTATTATAAATAGCCTTTGTTACACATGAGGATTGAGGAGTGGACAATTAGACATATACATCGAGCATATATAAGCAAGTAAAAAAAAGTAATTTAATGTCAACGGATAAATGATAATGTCAAAGCATATGAGCCTATAAATATTGGCAGCAGAAACGTTCAACCCTCAAGATAATATGTTACATGCATGTAAATATATGTAATCATAAGGTTTGGAGAATAAGGCAGGCAGTGCAGCTAGGTGTTGGAAAATTAAGGCAGGCATTGCAGCTTCCCTAAACTTATAATCTGACACGATATTAGGAGAGATGATGTCGAGCTACTAATGAAAGAACGTAATCCTAAGACTACTTAGGACAGCATAATCAACAAAATACAGTACAGCGTATTTGCTAGCATAGAGAATCCAATATCTACCAAGTGCATAAAAATTAAAGCCGAAGATATCGAAATTTACTGAATTAGCTATAACCAAGACGAAGTTCTAAGTCCAAGTTCTCCTTAGTAACACCATCAGCAGCGTTAACATTCATCGCCAAACCCAGCCTAATAAGTGTTGTCTTCTTTGGATTACCATCTTCATTTTGGTTCAAGTCTAGCCCTACAGTAAAAGCTTGAGGACACTTAGGAGAAGCTGCCTTATGTGAGCTGATAATAAGATTAGAAGGAGGTGTTTTGACATGCAGCTGATGAGGAGGACGGACAACCTGGTGGCTTGATGAAGTGCAGCTAGTAGTACTACTACTCATATACCGGATGTTCTTGGCGAAACATGCCGGTTTTTGTGGCAGTGACATTGGTGACGATAGAAGCATACTATAAGGTTTAGGAGGAAGATTAAGATTGAGTCTAGTAGTAGAACTAGTAGGGTTTGATGAAATTTGAGAGAATTGCCTTAAGTGAGCTCTATCTCTTCTGTGGACATTCATATGCCCTCCAAGAGCTTGAGCAGATCTAAACTCCCTCTTGCAGAAACTGCACGTATATGACCTCGGAGGCCATGCCATCATCATCAACCCCTCATTATTTACATAGTAAAACTCATCATGATAATCATCACCTTCGCAAGAATCCCATACTTGTTTTACTTTGTTGTTATTGTAGCACAAAAAAGTGTGATCATTTGCATTCTTCTTCTCCATGGAGCGGAGAGAAATTAGATGGTTGGGTGTAGAATGAAGATGTATTTTTTGTTTTGAGGGTTTTTTTGGTGCTTGCGGGTGGAATAATGCCTTTGACTGGATGGGTATTTATCAATCAGCTGATGAGCACTTTACTGAAAGTGAAACCTTGGTTTTTGCTATTTGACAGGGTATAAACTCTTACTATATCAGGCAATGGATCCAGCGGATGTTCTTCTTCCCTCTCTTTTCAATTGTGACTTATGCAAGCTCAATAAATGTACCAGCTATTAGTATGTGGAGGATCATCTCGGTGGACATGCTTATCAACTTGAATTGCTTAGAGCATAGCAGAACAGTAACCACAAACTATTTCTAGCTTAAGATTTAGGACTCTAATAGTTAAACACACAATTATACCCAGATTATACACTCAGTTCACTAGCATATCTTTTTTTATTGAACGTTTTGTAATGTATAAGTTATGAGGATCATTAATTAGTCAGATAAATTGATTTCTTGGACGACTTGTCTGAGGATCATGTATAGGTTATGTAGGCTTTTTATCCGTGTTCGCGGTTATGCATATATATGGATGTAATGTATGCATGGTCGTTAGAGACCTCTTTTCTAATTTGACAACTCTACTGGTCTTTGGTCATATCTCATGTGGCCTTGACACAATTTAATCATGAACCGTCTTAACCAATGATAATAAATAACATTAAATCCCGCAATAAGTAACTGTTTGAATTGCCTTAATCCATTCTTGTAGAGATTGTGATCAAGAGCCTGTGAGATTCATAGTTCAAGAGTATTCAGAGTGATTACGTACACGTACGAGGTAGTGAGGTACATATGGGTGAGATTGAGAAATTTCTTATTACCCTATGCATGCTTGGTTGTATACCTGTACTGTTGGATAACTTGATAGCTAGGTTGAAGCTAGGGGTTTGACTAAATCACTTGATACATGATTTTCCATAGTTATAGAAAGAGATGTCAAATCTTTGATAGAAAAAAGTTGTCTTTAGGTCCTCAATGATAAATAAAAAATACGTGAATTATATTCAAGTCCTGATGTCATTCAGTATTCGTGTTATGAGCTAATGCATCCCATATTGATATGTTTATACATTGGCTCTTTTGAAGTACTATTTGAGTCTCTGAGATTTTGCTCTCATCCATCGAATGAAATAAGCTTACATAAATATTAATTAACTATTTGATTCAACTAATTTTTTCCTTATGCTTACATCATATTGCCCTAGCTAGTTCACAATGTGTATATCGACCTTGATATATCATAATAAAACAAATCCAAACTAGATGTGCACCAAGTTGAAATTACAAACACTACTCCGTAAAAGTTATTGTCAGGGTGATTATTTGATACCCATTTTTCTTGTTGTGATTACACATAACTGTGGGCAGTAAATAAGCGCCGAATATAATGGCTCCTTGAGTAGAGTGCATAAGACTAGTTGCATCGACAGCCAGAGGCAGAGTACAAACCAATTTCATGACACACTTCTTACCATAAACAAAATAAAACGAGAGAACGTCTCAGTAAAAAATGGGGATAGAGAAAAGATCCTACCCAAACATAGAAGAAGATTTTGGCGATAAACTGGTGGCCAATTGACAGAGCCCATAGCCCATAGACCTTCCTCCTAAAAATGGGCCTCAATTGTCTAATGTTCACCAGCCGAAGCTACAAGAATTACCTGTAGTGTAACACGGTGCCGTCTGTTATACTCCCACAGTCTCTGTGTTGTAAGGAGTAGTAAGTTCTACAAATGACAGATTTGATTTAAAGTAGTTTCAGTATTAAAAGCATATACTATAAACTGGCTGTGGTCATTATAAAGAGGTCACTGACTAGGAAATGCTCTGAGTAGCCTTACTATGTTTGTATATGCAAAAGGGTCAGTCAGAAAACATAGTGTTTGATTTTTTTGATCTCCAACTTATCAATGATTCCAATGAGTAGGAGTTAGCAGGTCGGCTATATGACTACGAGAATCAACCATTGGCTATTTGGTGGATGTGTTGTCTACACTTTGAACATTGGCTTTCTCTCCACACCAAGGGGATGCCTTTTCCGATATATTTATGAAGTGCCTTAAACCATTTTTGTAAGATATACGTACTGTATATGATAATGATACTAGCTAATAACAAGAAGTCAACAACTACCTTGGATATACAGATCAAATTGGTCTTACGTTCGTCATGTTATTTCATTTTATACCACTATGCTCATCAATAAAATGTTATACTCCGTTCGTAGTAATGTTTTATAAACCACGTTCATTATAACAAAAGGGAACAATACGTGATATATATGTCCAAAAAGAAAAAGAAACAAATGTCGTTTATGAGTTACTCCGTATAAATTTGGCACCAGCCAAAATAAATTTAGAAATTATTAGTTCATGAACAGATGACGTTTTGTTAGATAGCACGGTCTGACACTCTGACCAATTATCTTGAGGTCAAGACTGAGGCCATTTTATTTCAAAAAAAAAAAAAATAAAAAAATGAGGCCATTTAATCATTTTACCTTCTTTTGGTGAATGCCCATGCTCTTTAGTCCAAATAGCTTGTAGGTGAATGCCCAACGACCCAAAGGCCCAAAGATAACATCTCTTGTATATTTCCTTTGCATAAAAGCATATGCATCAACTCACAACTTCACAAGGCTATACTCTTTTTTTTCTTTTCTTTTTTTCGTCAAGTGAGGTGTGTGACAACAATTGAATTTTGCATAAAAGCGACCAAGTTATCACATGCATCAACTCATCTCCTCTCATCCTCCATCATCTTCACAGGAAATCCGCTTAAAAATAAAACCAACCCCTTTTCCTCAACTCCTAAACAAAACTTACACTTAGAAGTTAGAACTATGAACTATCACAAATGGACTCTACCTGACTCATACTGACCCGAAAAGTATATCTCATGAATGGATTTTTGACCCGAAACCCGCACGCTAGAAACAATAAATTGGAATTGATAAACTTTTCAACCCGACATGTACCAAACCCGAACCCAACCTATTCAAACCCATTTGATAATGTCTACACTCTACTTATATTTCATGCAAAGTAACTAACTAACATTACCCATATCAAAAAAATGTCCCAAGAACTCAAGAAACTTCCCTTAACCATGGCAAAAGATTACCCACTAGACCCAAAATCATACCAAATAGTAGCAGAAATAGGAAGTGGAGTAAGTGCAATTGTCTACAAAGCAACCTGCCTAACAGTGCCAACACCTTCATCAACAGTTGCCATTAAATCCATTGATCTTGATCAATCACGAGCAGACATTGATAGTCTTCGTCTTGAGACCAATACTATGTCACTCTTATCACACCCTAACATCCTCCGTGCACACTGCTCCTTCACCGTGGGACGTCGTCTTTGGGTTGTCATGCCCTTCATGTCAGCAGGCTCATTGCAGTCCATCATAGCTTCCAACTTTGTTACTGGTTTACCTGAGACATGCATTGCTATAGTCTTAAGGGAGACCCTTAAGGCCTTAAGTTACTTGCATGATCAAGGTCACGTACATCGTGACGTGAAGGCAGGCAATATTTTGGTTGATGCTGATGGTTCGGTGAAGCTAGCTGACTTTGGTGTTTCGGCTCCTGTTTTTGATGCGAATTTTGACTCGAGGCTGAAGGAGGTTGCCGGGACGCCTTACTGGATGGCTCCTGAGGTTATACATTCTCATAATGGGTACGGGTGTAAGGCCGATGTTTGGTCGTTTGGTATAACTGCGTTGGAGCTTGCGCATGGGAGACCGCCTTTGTCACATTTGCCTCCATCGAAGTCTTTGTTGTTCAAGATTACTAAGAGGTTTCGCTTTTCGGATTATGATAAGTCGTCGGTGAAGGGTGGTGGGAAGAAATTTTCCAAGTTTTTTAAGGATATGGTAGGGTTGTGCCTTCATCAAGATCCGACAAAGAGGCCTAGTGCTGAGAAGTTGTTGAGGCATGGATTTTTCAAGAATTGTAAGAGTTGTGATTTCTTAGTCAAGAATATTTTGGCTGGTTTGCCGAGTGTTGAGGAGAGGTTTAACAAGAGTAAGATGATTAGGCTTCCTTCGATAGGGAGTGTAACAAGTATTGGGAGCGTAGAGGAGGATGAAGGAGGGGAATTTGAGAGGGCAAGGAGGGTTAGTGGGTGGAATTTTAATGTGGAAGGGTTCGAGTTGGATCCGGTTTATCCGAGTCAGGGCCGGATCATTGTTCCCGCCAAGGTGGAGGAGGAGAAAACTCCGAGTGGGTCGAGGAGGGTCCGGTTTCATGGGGAGTTGGTGATACCTAATAAGAGAGTGGAGTTTGATGTGTTCAGCTTTGGCTCCTCCCCTGCTCTTAGTACTCCTACTGAGGAGCTGAGTTCTCTTGGGCGGGTTGAGGGGCCGAGTCATGAGCCGACTCAGCCGCGTGGGGAAGGGAGTAGTGAAGATGGGCTGGACAGGGAGAGTATGATGGCAGGGCTGGTGGCATTAAGGGGGAGTTTGGATGAGCAGAGGAAAAATGTCAAGGACTTGATTACTTTTCTTGGTGGAAATCAGAGTGGAGGAGAGGAGACAAACAGGGAAGAATTACTGCTAGAAATGGTGGAGAAGCTAAAGAGAGAGCTGGAGCAAGAAAAGAGGAAGAATAATGAGTTGTTAATGGAGCTGGAATTCCTCAAGGTGGTTGTCACTGGACCTGAATGAAAGTGAGCTCACTTGCTACTGTTTTTGAGTTGTGGTGACAACTTAGCAGCTAATCAATTGTGGTCAATGTTAAGTTTGCATCATGTAAAATGATTTAGTTGTCTGACTAATAGTAATATGGAACAGTATGGTGTAGGCATTCCAAGTTGATCCTTTTCATGGTATGATTGCAATAATGTAACGACATATAGCATGTACTACTAATGTTTCTGAATGTCAATATTCACATAGTTTTGTACGATGATTTCTCGCGTCATTTGGCTTGATTACACAGGGAAAGATGTTAAGCTTATCAACTATCTAGACTTGATTTAGGAAGGGGATGCTAGAATTGTAATGATGATAGAGAGGTTTTTAGGATAAGAAATGACATATTATAGTTTATACATTTGTTTTCAGCTTGCTACTGTATGACTTTTTTTTACCAGCAATATCTGAATGAAATGGTAATTAAAACATAGATGATAGAAGGACAGTTACAGAATAAAGTACTAACCTGATATCCAAGAAAGCAGAAACTTTAAATTGAAGTTCATTATGCTGCATTAAAATGGCAATTATTCTATTTATTAGTCGGAGCAGAAGAGGAAAAACGAAACAAATAAAGGGACATGCCTTGGTGAAAGAAGATGCTAAAGTAACAGAACAGGGAATAATTCTTTTGTCATTCCCTACGCTTATAAACTTCGATGGATATCAGGATGATTGAGAATACTAGGTTCAAGCTCATTTGCTTGTAACTGGAGTTTTTGTAAAAACTGCACGTCGTAGACTCGTAGTAGACATATATATATGATGAGTGGCTAATGACATAGAAACAATATAAACAACATAATAAGCAGACTCATGAGGAACAATCCAGTGTAAGGGCTTTTGGGATGTAGCCGAGTCGCTTGCTTTGTTCTGTGTTCAGCTGTGTAATACTCCAAAGGTTAAGAGATTGTGGTTGCAGAATTTGACTGTGAAGAGGCTAATTATAAAAATTACTGTATTGCGGAAAGTTGTGTGCACAGATATCAGACATGTTATGGTCCTTTTCCCTTTGCCAAATCTATTCAGAAACCAGAATCAACAAAGCAACATCAGCTGGAAGCATTTGCTTGTGAAATTTTGAACCACCCATCATATATTGCATAAAGTAAACGGCTGAAATGCACCCTGATAATGCACAGAAATGGTAATTCTTTCTGTCTTAGTCTAACTGAACTAATAAAGAGCATGCCTTGGGCATAAGAGATCAGATGCTAAAGTAACAGAACCAAGAATGCTGCCCTTTGTCGTCCTTATCACCATTCCAGTCGCTACAAGATTAATAGAAAATCTGTGGGAACCGCAAGTTCCGAAGAAGTTTATTTCATCGACCTTGAATGATCACCGTAAGGAAGTTATGTCGAAGAATACAGGGCCAGCGAAAGAAATGATTAATATGCTGATGTTTAGAGATTAAGATCATAGTGAAGTTGATTTTATCCTTAGTCAACTTTATCTATTGTCACAAGACTTGCTTGTCTTAGATCAAACTTCTTCAAAACGCCATCTAAATTCTGAACTCCAGTGCAGATAACTTGTAACTTCCGACCATCTTCTTATAGGAATTCTAGCCTATGAAACAAATGCAGAGAACATATGAATTGGAGGGAAGATGGGCTCAAATCATACTCCTTACTTTTATGGTACTAGTAAAAACAGAATAGTGAGCATCCCTCAATGCAGCAGGATGAAATATCCTAAGCACAAGAGAATCATAGACAACAAAGTAGATATCAAAGTAGTAGATAATGGTATGCGCCCATTGTCAGTCCTCAAAAACATGGCTTCGATCACTGGAACACTTAGCACCAACACGTAAAATGACAAGAGCACTTGAGCAAATACGGTATCCCAATTCCACATAAGAATCATTCTTGCAACTCCACCAACAAAGCAAAGGAGGTTTAAGGTGACGACAGTCACTAGAGGAACAAGAACCATGTTTGATGTCCTAAAGTCATATCTTCCCATTTGGTACCACTTGGTTGTATCATCATTGCCGGCTTTATTGGTTGGAGTGAAGGTAGCCTCTCGAACCCCTAGCTTCGCCATGACAAACTCAAGTGTGCCATAAACATAGCATGTAACCGCTTTGATCATAGTAATCCTCTGTTCATTGAGGCATGCTCCCTGTGAACCTCCGCTAATGTGAACCTCGAACAGTTGCTTCAATCGGGATGATACGAAAACATAAGCAAATGCTATGAAGAATGGATCTATGACCTGCATTGACGAAGTAACCATAAGATGATAAGAACCTTATTGGTGGCATACCTATTTACAACAATGGGAAGTTCCACATAAATTTGTTGTCTAGGAAGAGAAGTTCTTCCAGATTTAACCAAGATTTATTCATTGACACGAATGCATGTTGCAAACATTTCTGTAAGTAGGTTGTAAGTCAAGTCACAGATGTTTATGTTTGATGCTCTACTACTATCGTGTACTTACCTTAGGGTATAATGGAATGCCGTAGAGAAAGCACATGGGAGGAATGATAGCAAAGCATAAAGCTGGGAAACAATCCAGCGGAAAGAGACATATCCAGGTATAAGGCAATTTATGAAGCACTCGCATTTTTGATGGACTGTAAATGAGGGGGCAATGCTTGGATAAACCAATTTGAAGAAGCCCTGCATACCATCTGGTGCCTTGGGTCAACATGTCATTGAGATTGGTAGTAGCAGAACCTAAGAACTGTGGCCTTGCTGGATTCAAGAATACTGATCTCCAACCCTGGCTTTGTAGCCTATAGCCTGTCATCACATCTTCCACGAGAGATTCATACCGAAAACCAACCTGCACATACCCAAAGGCTTGTATTACACTTAAGTATACTTGGTCCTTGGGAATAAGATAGTATCCTTCAGATTTAGCTTCCGTATTTCAGATGTGAGGGAAGTGTATACTTGCCTCTTCACCCCATTTTGTGCCTTTTTCATAAGCGCACGAGGCTAAGAACTGAGCTTCTTGTAGCGAAACAGAGGTTATCTCGCTACCGTGGATTGCGCGAGGCTTGTCATTTTGGCTAAAAGATTTGATGAAATCGTTGGAAGAACCAAATAAATTCCTCAGCTCTTTTATATCATTTCCTGCATGAACAAGGATCACCTCATTAGTATTTGGTCAAGTGCATATGACATACAAGTCATTAAACTAAACTTGGTGTCTTCATTTATAAGCTCGTAAATACATTAGTCTAGGTCCTAACTTTCTTCAACGTGGTGTGATTAGAAAAACATTGTAAAAAATTGAAAAGAAACAGAAAAGATCAGGAATTGAGGAAGCTTGAAACGTACTGTAGCTGATTTCTACACCACCATACAAAGCCTTCCTCTTGATGTAAAAATTTGTACCAGATAGTACAGGTCCCTGAAGTCCATCAAGCCCTGGATAAAGTACCTGAGCATAACTACATTAATTCTGCCCACGATGATATAAAATCCATAACGAGGATAGTAGCTACTACAAAGTACTAACATATATACTTACTGGCCATATCGTTCTCATCTGACTATCATAGATGTCGCTCTCGCTAATATTGTGAAATTTGTGAGGATACTGAACCCAACCTAAAGATGGAGAAACCTTGGGATCAAGGTGAAAACACATTGCCTGGCGTGCTGATATTGAGTCATTGCAGTACATGTCACAGTCAAGGAATAGTATGTAAGGAGAATTGCTGAATGTGCTAGAAATCCTGAGCTGCATAAAAAGGCTTATGAATCAAATTGATATACTATGCTTTTTGAGGAACAATTATTATATCCAGAGACAATGTGAGAGTTGCAGTATTATCATACTAGAACATTCAGAGCTCCAGCCTTGAAATTATGTGGGTGAGACGGCCTTTTCTCGCGAGCAATGTACAGTAGGAGTGGCATATCTGTATGTTGTGGGTTCACTGCTAGAGCATCACTTCCTACTAAATCCTCGTTTACCACCTATAGTATGGTTACAAACAATCCAATCTATGTGTGAGAAAAGCAAAATTGGTCATATCAAAAAGCAAAATTGGTCATATCAAAAAGCAAAATTGGTCATATCAAAAAGCAAAATTGGTCATATCAAAAAGCGAAAACAGTTGGGGTGAGAGAGGCTCGAACTCTCGACCTCAGGATCACTCAATAAGCTATGAGACCTACGCGCTAGCCAACTGCGCCACCACCCCATGTTAAGATGTTCCAGTGTAAATTCTTAGCCAAGGTGCATCTTTTACATGATGCATCAATACTTCATGCACCGTATTCATGTAGATTAATGTAATTTATATATTTAACAATCTTCGTACACATGTTTTCAAAAAAAAAAAAACCTTTAATTTATACACAATATAGTATAAATTTTTATCCACTATACAGTCCATATTCACCTAGTGTACAAACCTAAATATTTACTAATTATAGAGTATATATTTAACGAATATATTGTACATATCCATCCATATTTATCTAACTGCATAATGCATCATGCTAGGGGTGTAATGGTGTATGATATAATTTGTGTTGTTTTCACACGAGCCAGCGCGTTACCTCAACAAATAAATTTTGTAACTGCCATATATTGGCGCTATCATTTGCAAATTATAACGATTTAAATAATGAACTCAAGTAAAAGACAATAAGAATGAAAAAAATTGTATTTTGTAGTTTCAATTACTTTCTTTAATAACTAGTGCCGCCTACACTAAGGTACATAAGTAATTAAGTACTGACATTTTTGTATTGACATGATAATATCAAGACGACAAGTGATTTCATAATCACGAAAAATCAAATAGATCGAAAAGATTAAAGATAGACAAAGAAATAACCTGAATGAATGCTGGATGGTCCCGCGAACTTATCTTAGTATCACTATCACCTTCAACTTTTTCCATTCTTCTTTGGCACACTCGCCGCTTGAAGTTCTCATATTTTTCCTACGTCATTTAGTAATAATGAAATTAGAACATTGGACTACTAGAGCTCTCTGTGTCTGATTATAAAGAGAATCATTTGCAAAAAACGAATATGAAGAGAGGAATAGCAAAGTCGAGAGAAATAGCTTAACTTTTAATTATTATAAAAGTACCCCAATAAGCTGTTTTCATGTTTGAAAAATTACATGTATCAAAAACAAAAAAAGAATTTTATAAAAATTACTACGGAGTAGTAACCACCTTATAGGCACTAAAGACTAACAAAAAACTTATTTGTGAAAATGCTAACTATCAATAGCTCATTACGTACTGTAACAGTGTAACATTAATTTCGAAAAAAAAGAGATACATCTAATATTTTTTTTCTGTCTAATCTGTCTTTTTTTTGTATAAGAAAACGCAAAGTCTAATGTAAATGACATAAACATAATATGTCAATAACTTTATCAACTAAACCAACAAAGTAACGAACATCTATAGAATATTGGAAAAAAACATAATGAATCACATGGAATCAAAGGCTTAAACCATAGGGTTTTATGTTCAACCAAACCTTGACTATCTTCTTATCTTCTATGAACTCCTTGCTAGTAGTTCCCTCTTCTGGCTTCTCAAAATAAGCATTAGGACATACTGGCTGAACATTATATCGCCTACAAAATGGCAACCACCACGTAGCGAACATCCAAGCCTCTTTTATACCATTCAATGTCACAGAAGCACCTCCATCATCAGATAAATATACGTTAAGTTTCCGAGCAGGATAATCCAAAGCCATAGCAGATATGATGGTGTTCATGACATCAAAAGTAGGCTCCTTCTTAGGATCAGCTGTACAAATAAACACGTCGAGTCCCGGTAAATCTTCATCCTTAGGCAACCTCTCGGGGAAGACGGTCCGAATGATGGGCCACCAGTAAAGGGGTTGCTTAAGGAGCCACATAATTGAGCAGAGTAGTTCAGCAGCAAATATCATAAGCCATGGTAAAAGAGGAACCATTTGGTAAGTAGTATCATTTTTGTTAAAGAAAAAAGCTCCTCTATAGTAGAGTATAACTACTAAGGGGAAGAATTGGATAAAGGAATAAGTTTTGCTGAGAGTTGCTCGCAATTTAGGGACATGGTAGTCATGTAGGGACTGAAAATGAGAGTTCTCCATTGATGTGTCTCTGTGTTTTGCCCTGCTTTTACAAACTTGAGTCTTAGCATTTGATGTCCATGTAAATAATATAGGACATGCTAGGTGTCTTAAGCTTTAAATGGTAGGAAATCTTAGCTTCCTATTTGTGGACAATAGTCACATAGCAATAACGACATAGCAATAGTAAATTCAACAACAACAAAAAAAATCTTATCATATTATCGTACTTGTTATGCTATATATTACTACATAGTGAGTTTTCTTCTATTTACTTATAGGCTATGTTAGACAAAATAGATTGATAAGATAGATGAAAAATAACAGGTTACCTGATTAGATAGCTGAAATTTGAAACCTGATAAAATAGTTGATTTTCATAGATATGTGTGGTGAAATCGGTTAAACAAATAACTAATACCTGACAAAATGACATAAAAAAAACACGTAGGGTCTTGGGATTAAATAGGTAAGCATGTCGTTTGGTAAAGGGTCTTGGGCTAAAAATGGTATTAAATTATGATCAATCACCTTAATTTTTATGATAAGCTACCTGAGTTAACCTATTTTTGATAAGGTAAAACATATTTATAAGGTACTAAAAAGAGATAGTTTAAATGCTTTTAGTTTTGGTCAAATAAGTCATTTTCAACTTATAAGTTACCTGAAATGGCGTGCCAAACATAGCCTTAAAGACCGCATTTCAAAAAATCATAATAATACATAAAAAAATCAAGAAAAGTATGAAGTACGAAGTCAATGTGTTATGCATGGGAAATCAAATGCAATCTTAAATTTAATTTTTGACTCCAACATTGAACAAATCAAGACTACAAATTGAGGAAAAACACCTCTAGTAAATCAAAATCGAAATTATTGGGGTTGTAAAAGGAAGGTGAATTGAATATGATAATTTATAAAAGGAAAATTAAATCAAGAATTTTGGAATGCAAAACCAAAAAAGGAAGGCGATTTCGAGGAAATCACTATACATAAAAAAAATGTTGCAAAATGGGGGAAAAATTAAAACACAAGAAGAAGTATTCAATGTTGTAAATAAGAAGGAAGCTTAGGGAAACTGGGTGAGAAAGAGATTATTCAAAAGAACATATCTTCATTGTCGTAAATACGGATATATTTATTATCTATGTTGGGTTATAAAAACAAAATATTTACTTAATTAAGAGCTAGCAATTATAAACATATCTCCATTATTCAGAAGTTTGCACAAATTATATTTGTAAGTATTCTGCATAAAATTGCTTTGAACTTGTTACTCATGTAATGTCAACTTGTCACGACAATTTAAGTGATTAATCTCATCCCCCCATTTTCTAAACCTCTACACATTAGTAAGCCATTGCCTACTACATCATTTTTTTAATTTTCTCCCATTAATGTTTATTTTCAATAAAGAAAAGGAAATGCCAAAGTCTCGATTAACTATTTGGTGAACCTCCAATTTGTCATTATTCCGTTAGGTTGATTAAGACATACTCTTCATATATACTAGCTTAATTAATTAATTGTCCATTCTAATCTATGAAAACAGCTCGTTTGTCCGTTAAGAAGGGTTTACTATCCTTGAGCGCCAAGTTCTACTCAAAATACTTTTGGACTTCTGGTTGGACTAGGTTCAATATGCTCACTGCTTACGTACTTGTGTTGCAGAAACCTTGTCTTTTACACATGATCTAAGATACGTTTTGACAATGGTCAATCTAAAGAAAAAACTAACAACACACTCTTAGAAGCGCCGTACCATTCGAATGTGGGATAATTCCCTTGAACTCTAAGGCTATGTTTGGCATGTCATTTCAGTTAGCTTATAAGTTAATATTGACTTGTTTGACTAAAAAAAACTTGTTTGACTGAAATTAGAAGTGTTTGGTAAGTACATGTT
>CAAKMY010040988.1:0-17149 GCA_901111285.1 Corrigiola litoralis
TCGCACGGGCTTCACAACTAGTACCAAAACAAAGACAAAGAATTTTGAACCAACAAGGAAATACTAAAAACAAGAGTCACATGGAGATATAATGAAGATCCAACGGCCAAGTCTGAGTCCACTCCCCCATCAATGGACCCCACAACTCAACAGCAGTTCCCTTAATTCGAAAAACATAGGAGAGCGCGAAATAATTAACCCCACTTTTTACCCTCTCTCTCCTCAAATTTACCAGATTCCCCCTCTTTTTACCCAAGTACTTCACAAAAACAACTTTTTTACACTTTTCTGTTCCCTAACTAGTTCCAAAAAGTACTTTTAACTGTCCAAATATTTGAACTCTTCATATTTTGTCGTAAAATATTACTACTAATAAACATTTTTTGAACTCTTCATATTTTGTCGTAAAATATTACTACTAATAAACATTTTTTGAACTCTTCATATTTTGTCGTAAAATATTACGACATTATTTGAATTCTTCCTAAGTTCAAATTTTGTAACACACTTCACTTCTATTTTTGTTTCTCTAACTATGGACTTCTTTTGAAGGTTCACATTATGTAAGTTAGTTAGTAAGTACCCTTTTGTTATATGTGTGTAACACATGATAAATATTGGTTAGTGTTACTTTTTATTTTTGGTACATTAGACATATGGTTAGTGTTAGTTGTTACCATGTTATTTTTTTTTTCTTTGGAGTGTTAGTTAGTAAGTTTATTTTAGTGGGTCTTTAGGAAACAACTTTTTTACTAGTCGCGACTAGTTAGGGGTAAGGTTGCGTACATCTGGGTCCATACTAGGTTGTTATTGTTGTTGTTATTGTCGTGAACTGTATTGTATTTTTGTTCTTTTTTTTTTGTTACAGATTTTTAGAGTAACTAGACATTAATTTGAACTTATTTTCGTGCGATAGTAGGATTGGAACTTGATATGATTCTAAATGTGAGCTTGCATTAGGATTTATTTTAATGGGTTGAGAGTTATGTTATGGGTTGAATGTATGGAAATATAATAAGGGTTTGAATTAGTAGTACAAGATAATGAAAATGACTAATATTTATATTCAAATGAACATTAGTTGTGTATGAGAAGGTGAAGAAATGGTCTTCTGAGTGTTTGATAAAAACTGGACATTAGATTGTTTGAAATTGGCATGTTCATGGTACTGCTAGCAGATGTAAGGCACGGCCGCAACGATGGTGAATTTGTGATTGATGATGAGTTGTTATCTAATTGCATTTGTATGATTGAATTACACTGTGTTTTATTCTTGTTAATTTGTGTTTTGCAGGCTGCACCTCGGAAATGGTTGTCAAGGGAGCTCCTGCTGTTCCATTGACATATCAATGGGTCAGTTTTATTGTTGTTAGTGTGCTGAGAGGTGCACTGCATTTTCCTTGAAATCGGCCCTCTCTCGTTTTTGGGGCTTTGCCGGGGTTGGGATAGGATAGGAGGAAAATGAAGGCCAGAACTGATGTGAGATCAAAAGGGCCAAGAAAGGCTAGTCCTCAGCAAGTGGTGTACGAGCTCAAGCACCGAGCTGTTGTTGCTATAAATAAGATTGCGGACCGTGATACATACCAAGTTGGAGTCCAGGAGCTGGAGAAGGCGGCTGAGGGTTTGAACCAGGATGGAATTATCCCATTTCTGTCATGTATATTGGATTCTGATTCGGAGCAAAAGAGTGCAGTTCGTAAGGAGTGTGTTAGGATGATGGGTGTATTGGCCAAAATCCATGGAGTTCTTATTGGTCCACATCTAGGAAGGATGGTCACTTCCATTGTGAAGCGGCTCAAGGATCAGGACTCGGTTGTCAGAGATACATGTGTAGAGACAATGGGTGTTTTAGCATCAGAGTTTGGGAACCGTCAAGTCGATAGTGATGGTATCTTTGTTTTGCTAGTGAGGCCATTGTTCGAGGCACTAGGTGAGCAGAATAAGCAGATTCAAGTTGGTGCTTCTCTATGCCTGGCCAGGGTCATTGACAACATGAATGATCCACCAGTGTCAATATTGCAAAAGATGTTGGCTCGTACTATGAAGCTCCTAAAGAATCCTCACTTTATGGCTAAACCGGCTTTGCTTGAGTTGAACAAAAGTCTCATTCAGGTTAGTTTGTTTCTTACGTGTTAATGTTCATATCCATGTATAAGATTGTCTTTTCAATATGCTGTTGCACTACGTCCTGCCATACATTGTTATCTTTGTGGTGGATGTGACTTTCACAAGTCGATACTTTATCTATGTCTGTTACAAAGTCATAATTGTTCTAGGATTGGTGATAAATTAATTAGAAGACTGGAACTCACTTAGCAAGTATGAAGGCAAACTGTTGCATTTTAAATACCCCTGGTTGGCTATGAAATTGTCTTATAGAGAACAGTATACACTATACAACATCTCAATTGTCCTGTGAAATAATCTGTCACGTCATTGGTGACTCATTGTTTCCTAGAAGTTTGTCTTTAGAATATTTTTAGTAACTCATTTGTTCTGATTGCAACAGGCGGGAGGTGCTCTGTCGCATAATGCTTTATCCACTGCAATTTGCAGCATCCAAGAAGCCCTGAAGGATACAGATTGGACAACTCGTAAAGCTGCATCACTAGCATTAGGAGATATTGGTTCGAGTGGAGGACCCTTCTTGGCACCTTTTAAGGCTTCATGCACCCAAGCACTTGAATCATGTCGTTTTGATAAGGTCAATGTTGATAGCTCGTTGTAGTAGGATTGTTCTCAATCTATTTTTTGTTTCTTTAACCTTTGTGAGTAAGAAAAGGGAGGCTGACTGTATGCTTTCTTTAACCACACAGGTGAAACCTGTCAGAGATACCGTATCACAGGCACTACGTTGCTGGAGAAATATTGAAGGGCAGGGCGGGCCCGAGCCTTCGGATACTGTGTCTTCAATAAAAGGTTCAGCTACACATCCATTAAAGACTTGATAAATTCTGGTTTAATTGCAACCTGAATTGCTTAAATTCATGCACAGATTTGAATCATGCCTTGTAAAGAATTCTGGGCTTGCTTTAAGGTTGCAATATACTTTTCAAATCAATCAAAAACAAATTTGGAGATCTCTAAATGTCTGTAATATGCTGTGACTCTGTGAGTATTATATCAACAGAAATTCTATTTCCTAGGAGTCGGAAGTGCTCTAAAAAACACGTGATGGCTTGACGGAGTAAGACATTTATGGTCCCTAGATCATAGAAGTACATTACAATGTCACATGCATAACTGTTTGGATTAATCATAAATGGCCTAAAGGAAGAAATCTCAATAATTCGGGGACTCTGTACCATCATTCCCTTTTCCACTTTAAGATGTTTGAGTTGATATGTTATGAGAACTAAACAGCTGAAAAATTATCACAGCATTTGCGATCAACAAGAACTTGCTGTATCTTGGTTGTATATGCATGTGACCTAATTGGTATATCTGAGGGGACAAGGTTGCTGTTAAACAGTGTCTAAGACCTGAGGAGATAGAAATGCTTTTTCATTGAGCATTGGGATAGATTGTAAAATAGAGATGTATATGTTGTAGTATAACTTAAAGAATAGGTATTACTGCTCTGACTTGTAATGACGAAGTAGACACCTTAGTAGCCCTTCATAGTTCAATTTCAGGAAGGCTTTGTAGTTTCTGCACTACATGCTAATAGTTGCCTGATGACCTATTTTGAACTAGGAAGGTCTGTATATCTTCTAGTCCATCCATCATATGGAAGTAAGTGATGGCATTGATGGTTGTTTCGCTGTGATATGTAGAGCAGCTACACGTATTTTGTTTGAAGTTGGAAAGGAAAATCACAATTAACGCTTCGTCATATAACAGTAACACCAGGAGCCTAAACTCAATTGTATAGAGCTTATTAGATTGCAACTTGGAGGCAGATAAATTATTATCTTTATGGTCTCATGGCTCAGACCTTTCTCGTTCACTAGTATTTGTTAACTTTCTAGTTTCTACAGAAGTTAAAGTGTACTTAGGCAATTTATCCCATAATACTAGATCAACCTCAGTGCTGGAAAAATATTCAATGAACTTTTTACTGGTTGTGAACAACTCTTAGCTGTAACCTAACAACTGACCTAAGCTTCCGTGTCCTGTAGCTGTCTGGTATTTCTGATTGATTAAAGAGGCCGGGAAGACAGGAACCAAATCTTAGCTTTCCAGCTAAAATATACTCTATGATCTTTGTATGGAAAGCTGGCAAATTATATTGTTCCCGTTATGGACAGAGATCAGTGGTGCTGATGATATCATAGTTTAAGCAGCAACAACTGACTTAGCCTATTAATTGAAATGTGAATGGAAGTGGATGGTGTTTATTGCACAAGAAAAGAAACAAGTGATGTGGGTGAAATAGTGCAGTAAAATCTGCAAACGTTTCAGTCAGCTTATTTCTCTCTCTTAAACTTGATTTTCAGACACAATACTGCGGTGTCTCGTCATGCTCAAACATGATTTCATATGGTTTCATATTTGCCCGATCATTTTTCCCGTATGACAATCTAATGATGATCTGACATATTGCAGATAATTTATGTGGAGATGACTGCAGTGACCTTGTTAGTGCTGGTAGCTCTATGTGGAAAGATACTGCTTACAAAGAATCCAAATCCAGTGTGGTAAAGAAACGAGCTCCTCTGTCAACCAGAAAAGGAAGTCCAAACTATACTGAGATAGGTACTAAATCTAATAACAGCGAGTGGCAGATAGACATTGCTGTTTCAAAGATGCATTCTGGTATTCCAAAATACCTTCACAATGAAGAATCTGAGAGCAGCTCTGGCACTAAGACACAAGAAACAGTGACGGCTGATGTCATAAGCATGCAAGACATTGGGAATGAGTATGATATAATAGATGACAAGCAAGAATATTCATCTGCATCCAATCATGTTTCAGATAACTTCACCAACAAGTTCATGGCAGATGTTCATCGCCCCTCTCATAAAGATGACTTGATGAAGTCAAGAGGGGGCGACAAACTATTTACAGTGGATGGTAATGGTGGTGAATTGCAATCTTATTTAT
The DNA here is from genome assembly GCA_901111285.1 of Corrigiola litoralis. NCBI lineage: Eukaryota > Viridiplantae > Streptophyta > Magnoliopsida > Caryophyllales > Caryophyllaceae > Corrigiola > Corrigiola litoralis. Next base: position 5,050 of record CAAKMY010040988.1, read on the forward strand.
TGAAGATGGCAGACCGTAGAAGTCTTGATTCCACTGTGACAGAAGCTGATGAGTGCCATCCTGCGCGTGTATCATGTTCCCAGACAGAAAATGAGATCAGCTCCATACGGAGACAGCTTCTGGAAATAGAAAAGAAGCAGTCAAGCTTGATGGATCTCTTACAGGTAAATTTTTAAAGTCTCCTCTCTCCACTGTTTTAAAGGCCCACACGCTCCCCTCTTTTGCCTCAACAAAGATAAAGTACATTACTTGCAAGCAAAAACTGATTCCCCCCCACCCCCACCCCCACCCCACCCACACACACACTTCCTTTTAACGTAACAAAGGTGTTGTAGATACATATCTTGTAAGCTCTGTTACCAACATGTAAAAGTACAGAAACTTATAAGGATCTTCATGCAATGGCCTTTAACAACAAATTTTAAGCCTTCTTCCCTGGGCATCAGCTTTCGAAACTAGCAAACTTGTATTAAAGAATAGCCTGACGAATAAAAAAACATAGGTTGAAGTATAAATTATAGTTGGATGTATGCCTGAAATGAACCAAACGGTGGTGATTGTCTGATGGACGTTCATGTTTGAGTTAATCTTTATCTTTTGCTTACCCAATATGGAAAAATTGTTTAGCAAGGCAACTCATGGATGTTTTCCACTGTAGATTTTGCAAAGCTTTTGTGTAATGATGTTTCATGTGTTCTCTAACAGGGATTCACAACAAGCACCATCGAGACTTTGTCTCTTATACAGTCGAAGGTTTCAAGTTTGGAACATACTGTCGACAGAATAGCACATGATCTAGTTCATGAAAGCAAATATGCTGATTTGGCAAGTATGAGATATGCTGAAAAACGCCGAACTGTTCCTTCTTCTGGAATTTCTACCTCATCCACTCCCAGGTCATCTATAGAAATGCAGGATAGAAAATCTATTGCACGACCTTCAAGAAATAAGGGAGTTTGGGAGGGAAATACAGTGGGAATGAAAAGTAAAAGCAAGTCTGTCAGTACAGGTCTGGACTCTCGGAGACAACCGTTGTCAATGGCAAATAGAAATTTTATAGAAGAGGGACCTGAGAAAAGCACTAGGCAACATCCACAGAACATGAGCGACCATCACAGTAGAAAATCTGACTGGGCCGTTGCTTCAGCTGCACACAGTAATGCTAGGCAACATGTCAGAGTGAATGAAAATGACATTTGGCAACATGTTAAGGGCTTTCTGCGTGAAGGAGACATTGAGACCGCCTACAGAGAAGCTCTGTATTCTGGCGACCAGCTGCTTCTGATTGAGCTCATTAATGGAACTGGTCCAGTGTTGGATAGTTTATCAAACAGAACAATCAGCGATCTTCTTACTGCTTTGGCTTCATGTGTCTTGGAGCACAGAATTGTTGAATCTGTAATTCCTTGGTTGCAACAGGTAACTATGTTGCATAATTACTAACCAATTTTCACGTTTGCTTGAGAATATCCAGTTAGCACTTCCATCCACTAGTTAGTTATACATTGATGGGCTCATCTATTGATATGGCCTTTTGAAATCTGGAAGATAACATCAACCTATTTTTATGGTACCTCCATATGGTGGTGGAAAGGTGTCATCAGGAGCTTTGTAACCCTTAGTTTCTTTTTTCTCTTCTTTTTGGCGGGAAGATAGACAGGAGCAAATGTTTACTTCTGTCTCTATTTTCTGCTCTCTGTTTGAACTTCTATTGTCATGCTAACTTTGCGTCTTGCTTGTTCCAATATGCCTGTATTAGGAAAATAGAAAAAGAAAAAGAACAATGCATGGCAATAACTTCATATTCATGATATTTGAGGAGTGCAAAATTGGTGTGTTCACACACAGCAAGACCAAGGGAGTGCTTAGGCGTCGACGAACTTTTCTACTTTTTGCTGTCTTTTTGTTTAGGATCTATTGTCCTGGTACAGATAGACCACCGAAAGGGGTCGTAATAGGATAATGAGAGTTATGAATAGAGGTTAGTTTACTACTTGCTAGTTTACAAATTAGAACGGAAGCAATGGCAAGCATTCTTTCAAGCCCTTAAACATGGTTGCAACTTGCAACTGTTTGACATGTTGCTTATTGAATAATTGTGTGACAAATTTGGTGTGCCCTTTAAAGAATTAACCATTTTCCTTTTCTCAGATGGTAGAGTTGAGTGCTGTTCATGGACCGAATTGCATTCCCCTTTCAGTGAAAGTGCGGAGAGAAATTCTATCTGCAGTCCAGGAAGCACTGGATGTAGAAGTTACGCATCCTTCAAAGAGAAGATTGGTTGCACAGCTTGCTATGAAACTACAACAGATCTGGGGTGAGGCTGTGTTCTTTTCATATAAATGTCTGTTATGTTAGTTTGAAGTATTTCCAAACTCTCATGATTGTTCAGGTGCGGTTAATTTGAGATAATATTTACTGTCCTACTTCAAAAATATAAATAGAGATATATTGCCTAACCAATGGCAAAAATCATGACTAACATTAGCCCAAATTTTAAGTGAACTTTTGCAAAAAGACTTCTTATATCAGGTACTCAATAGGTTTTTTTAGAGCATAGCAAATCTTATTTTTGTCTCAACTGACTTCAAAGAGAGAAAGGTTCATTAAAGACAATTTTTTAAGGTTTACATTTGGAGACTATTAGTGATGCAGCACGGGCCAGGAATCTTAAACTGATTCAGCAGGTTGTCTTTAAGCATTCTTTGACCTGAGTACCTGACAGTTTCCTCATCTCGAGCTATTGCACTTTACTATTCCGAGTGTCGATTCTACTTCCCCCCCCCCCTCCCATCCGCCCCTTCTCAAAATTTATCTTTATCTTTTTTTTTTTTATGAGAATCACACGTCAACCCACTGATTCATTTGTTGGATTGTTGGTCTTTTCAGGGAAAATGTCCTTGAATGTTGGCTAAGATGATGGTCGAATGACTTGGATTCGCATATTTCTTGAAGTTTATTCTTAGGCCTTGTTTTAATCTAGAGTAGCTGTTTGCACATTGTAAATACATGTTGTCGTCTTTAACACTTGAAGGATGCATATAAACAGTTCGATTATGGATTATTGGCTTGGAGCCTTGAATTCTGTAGGTTTGATCAAATATATCAGTGTCTGAACAGGAAAAACCAGTAATCTTCAGTGATTGGCTAGACAACCAAATCTTAAACTAGCTGGATCCTTTGTGAGGTGTTTTCCTGGTGTATGGAAGTGGTTTGATGAACTCCTGAAAGTTGTTTGAACTTGACAAAAACGTTTTGGAAACCTTGTTTGATAACTCAAGAGCTGTACTTTCTCTGTTCTCATTCAATAACTTTTGCTAAAGTCTACTATAGAGCCTTTTCCATCTTCAAATCGACAGTACATCTTATTAAAATTAATATCCCATGAACGCGCAATAAGTTCTCACATAACTTTAGGTCGTTAAGTCATCATTGACAATGATCCAGGCTACTAATAATTGTTCAGTAGAAAATCATTGAAATTAAATGTTAGATAATCAGTACAGCAATTACAGCTCTCTAATGCAGAAAGGTTGTTTTATAACCAATTAGCAATCGTTTCAGGTTAAGACCAATTATTGAAGGCAGTGTACAGCATACATATAAATACTACTAAAAGAATTAATTTTAATTGATGGTGAGACTCAAATCGGTCATCAACGTTTATATACATTCAAATGGGATACTTCCGAGTTGTCAAAACCTGATCACAGAAGCAGAAGGCCGGGCTGGGAAAATTCTCTCTATAAGGATTTATGTTAATACCCGATTTTTCCATTAAGAAAAGGGATTGTCAAACCAAGAACTACATGAATAGACCAGTTCAGCACGTTATAGACCATCATCATTTCTACAAGATCTACTTTGACTCCTTACATTTGGCCCAGGGGAATGGCTGAAAATACCATAATCATTTTGGGGCTCACTTCTGCTTCTTCCTTCTCTTCTCCGACGCATTGAGGTTGCCCTCTTTTCTTCGTTCCTGGCTGGGCTTTTCCTCTCTAGCAGGATATCGGGTTTCTCACGCGGAGCTTCATAGATAGTCACTCCACCTCCATTTTCAGCTAAAGATGCCATGTCCCGGGTTCCCTCCTGCTCATAAACATCTTCAAGAAGTTCAACTACTTGACTCATCATAGGTCGGCCTTTAGGATTTTGGCTAAGGCACTGATGACCCAGATTGGCCACTCTCATCATAGCCCTTACTGAATACTGCCCATCGATTCTCGTATCTAAAATCCGGAGAAGCTTCTTGTTATTGTTCAAAAGTGGTCGGCACCATTCTACCAGATTATGTTCTCGGCTGGGTCTCGTCTTGTCTAATGCTCTTCTTCCTATGAGCATCTCGAGTAGAACGACTCCAAAACCATAAACATCACTTCTGGCCGTTAAATGCCCTGACAGTGACAAGAATTGAAAATTTTAGAACATGGCCTCATTTAATGATGTGCGGATAGCTGTACATAGTCAGTAGCTTAAAGCCTAATAATTTCGTATGCAGCTCGGGTCTTCATAATGAGTACATGCCAATTTGGACACTTGAATACAAACAGGAACACACAACAAAGTTTCACGAAAGATTTTGCCAATTGTTTAAAGGCTTCTTAAACAGTTAAGCAGGGAAGAGCTATACATCTTTCAAGGTCAATGACCTATATTAAAGCATGAGAAATTGAGAAGTGCTAATAAAAGATAAAGATATTCTCAAAGAGAGCAATCAGGAGAACTGTGTACAAAATTGTTCGTGTAAAGTTATACACAATGCATGAAGCCAGTGCAAAGGTACATGCTATAAGCTCTCAAAAAAAAAAAAGGTACATGCTATAATACAACAGCTCAACAGTATTCTTAGTCCCCATTAGAGTTTGCTGGGATCCAGACATATGAGCCAACCATTTTGAAACTTTCTGCTTTCGTCTACCATAAATACTATATCTATCTATCTATCTATATCTATCTATATCGATCTATCTATATTCTATATCTATATATATCTATATCTATATCTATATCTATATCTATATCTATATCTATATCTATATCAATATCAATCAATATAAAACTATTAAAAGGCGTTGCATGATTAGGAATCTGACACATAGGCATCCTACATGGCACTCATTAATTACGGCGCGCTATATGTCATCAAGAGACAATCCTTCCAACAAACCAAATAATGACATTTACAAACTGACACAGATAAATTCCATTTTACTTACCCTTTCATTGGCAAACAAACATATTTATATATGCAATTCCAAGTCCTACGTCGACTACTAAATAATATTACAGTCCAATTTTCTTAATTAGGTTGATTTATATATTAGATGCACCCCACAATTTCATATTTTGTAGCCTCAGTCCTTATAAGAAATTATAACTTTGGTGCAGTCTTCATCACCCAAATTTATATTTTCTCTCTCCTCCACCAACATCTATGGTCACATGGTATATGTTTTTTAGTGACATGCCATTGTTGTTTTTTTGTAGGTTTTGTTATTTGTTAGTTAATATTGATATATGTAATTGGTACATCAACAATTTATGGCCTCATGTCACAAACATCTTTTCTTTAGGAATTCATGCATCACACTGGATCAAACACTAGATTTATAGTTGACAATTTGTAGGTTTAAACAGTTAATTATTTTCTATATCAATATTAACTAACAAATAACAAAACCTACAAAAAAACAACAATAGCATGACCGTGCATCGCACGGGCCAAATACTGGTTCTCTATGAAAATCTAAAAGTAAAGCCACTCACTCAATGCAATAAATCTCAGTCTGTCAACTCTAAAACTAATGGTTCTGATACAATTGGAAAATTATACCCTACCCCTGGGGGTATATCATTTTCCCATACCCCTTTGAGAGAGCAGAAAGTGTTTTTTATTTTTATTTTGCACCCCCTATTTTCAGGGAAAAAATAACTGCTGATCTGTTGTTGTGAGAGAGGACAAGGAGGGGTGGTATACCCCCTGGTGGTACAGTATAACAATTGACAACAATGGGGCTAAATACTCCCACTTTTTGAAGATAGGTATCATCCTTTCAACTAGCACCATTTCAACCAGTATATTGTTGTCTAACAAAAGGTCTTTAAAGCATGACACATTCAAGAATGACAATTTACTATTTTGGGAGATAAATTTTTGCTTTGGCATGCCCCAAGATGACTTTAACTTGGAAAGAGCATATCTGATAAACAGAAGACTGGCTCATCATACAGTCATAGACAACACAATGTATTGTCTGTGCCAAAAAAGACAATAGATAGAACTTACCGGTCATTATATATTCAGGAGCTGCATATCCATAAGTACCCATGACACGTGTTGAGACATGTGTTTGATCTCCCATCGGGCCTTCCTTAGCGAGCCCAAAGTCTGAAAGCTTTGCATTGAAATTCTGTACATAGTAATGGGGAAAAAAATCTAAGCTACATTTTCATCAAGTAAAGAAAAATAAAATAACTGTGCCTAGATTGTTAGGTAGAAACAAAAAGAAAAAAGAAAAGCAAGCAAGTCCAGAGCCAATTAAAGAACTACCTTAATCATAATAAACAAACAGAAAAATGATATTTTCACCAACTACTTGCCAGATAGAAGGTGCTAATTTATTCACTCTTTTTCTGTCCTGAAGGTAGTGGTAATCAGTCAGAGGAGGGAAACTGTCACAGAGGGTAAGATGTAACAACTGACCGTATCAAGCAAGATATTTGATGTCTTGAAATCACGATATATGATTTGCCGCTCCAGTCCATGAAGAAAGGCAAGTCCTTTTGCAGCATCTAAAGCAATTTTTAATCTTCTCAACCAAGTCAGCGTTGACGACATTCCTAGAAGCAGCAGAGAAACTACGTTAATACCAACATTCACACAAACCCTCAAAAGAAATTAAAATCACTTTATTGCAAACATTTATATACCGCTTTAGTACATCTAAACATCTTCTACTTCGGACTTCACAAAACTTAAGTCAGTTGTGATAGTATAGGAAAAAATGCATTTTGTGCAGTGCGAACAAAAAAAAAAAGGCTTGACTACAGTTAATATTAGTTCCCAGCTAATCGGTATCGCTAACATAGTCTTTCCTACATAGATTTATAGGGTTCTGTAGTTTTACTTCAGAGGGAAGATGAACATTCTGCCAAGTGCCAAACCTATTGTAAAGTTGAAGAATCATAAGTAGAAACCATCTATGTACTATACTTCAGAAATATAAAGCAACTCTCGGTTAGGAAAAAAGAATTTTCCTCTAAGACTCGAAGCAACCATACACATCAGATAATTGACGCACAACAAGTGTTTTCTAGGATAACCGTGCCAGATACCACAATACAAAAAACAAAGATGGCAGAAAACAGGGGTTTCCAGGGATCGATGTCCGAGCTCAGACAATAAGACAAGAATTATACTGCTCTGTTAATCAAGAGACTAGAGAGCTACATCACATCAAGCAGCTGTGTCAATATATTTTTCCACATACAGCATGCCAATCAAAAAAATGAGCTTGTTCATATCCATAGTGGATTGTTTATAAGCTATAAGATTCTTGCTTATTCATTGTTTTATTCAAAAGATTCGCACTCATTGATCGCTGTCAGTTAATGGTTACTTACGGCGGAAAAGATGTTTCTCCAGGCACCCGGATGCCATATATTCATAAACCAACAATCTGTGTTCATCTTCACAACAGTATCCAATCAGTCTAACAAGGTTGGGGTGGCTAAGTTTCCCCAAGTAGCCAACTTCTGCCTGTCATACAAAAGAAAGTTTGACTTTAGAGCAGTTCAGTTCCAGATGCATGTAGATAATTGAAATGCATAGTAAACAATAATGCATATCAGCTACCTTGAGTTCTGTTAATGTGTAAAGTTCAATGTGGGACAAGAGTTAATACTCATGCCTCTATGGTCTATTCTTTTAACAAGAAGAATCACCATAGCAGCCATCAAACTACAATTGTTAACATATATATATATATATATATACAATCACAACAGGTACAAACTTTAAAACATCTGGTCAACATGTCATACAATGTCGACTACTGAGAGCCCATGGTTCCATTTAGCCAGCTAGCCCCTATTCTTTTCCCCTAAGCTATTAAAACTTCCGACAAAACAAATACCCACTATTAACACTACCAAGGTCTTAGAAATGGACCAGATAAAGAAGATGCTTGACATTAAGTCCTCTACCAACTACTTTGTCATGCGTAAATGGAGCTTAACAGCAGTATGTCAGTAATGTAATCACCATGAGGAATATAAGAAAAACAGTAGAGAAACAAGAGATCAATTGAAGGTACCAGCCATTCTCTGTCCCCTTGAAAACCATTTGGGTTAAGCTGCTTAATTGCTACTTCTGTGCTCTTGTACCCTGGCCTCACCATATCGTCTATGACTCCTCTATAAACAACTCCAAAGCCACCTTCCCCAAGTATAAGATCCGGACGAAAATGCTTTGTGGCTAACTTCATCTCCTCAAATGTAAAGATGTCAACATTACTATATCCAGGATTCTGACGCAATTCTTTCACGTCTTTGGGAGCATACGGAAAACTTGGGCTCCTAATACCCTGTGTCTCTGCTTTACTTGTTGACGTGGTTGTAGCCGGCCTTGCCACAGGAGACGGCCTTGCCACAGAAGACGGAGCCGACCTTGACACAGGAGAGGGCCTTGCCACAGGAGACGTAGCCGTCCTTGCCCCAGGAGACGTAGCCGTCCTTGCCACAGGAGACGTTCGACCAGCTCCATAACCACGACCGCCTCCATATCCACCTGTATAACCCCCACCAACAGAAATGAATGAATTTCCCACAAGCAAGGGACACAAATAAAGGATATAGAATATAGGAATGCAGTTTACAGTATAATTTTTCTAACAGGTTAAGCGGCCATAAGCCTACAATCTTTAAAACCTATTATCATAAGAAACAATCTAGGAAACAGAGCAAATTAGCATAATTCTGCAGACAATGACATTATATAGCAAGCAAGTCAGCAACCAATAAAGATACTAACAGTTGCCAAGAATTAAATATCATATACATTCCCTAAACAAGTAAATTTCACAATCAGCAACAACCTTCCAGTTGTGGAGTAGAGCATAATGCCAATAAAAACCATCTACAAACATACCACATTAGCAACATTCTACAACTAATATGCAGCCAAGCAAGTCTACCACCAATAAAGGTACTAAAAAACTTGCCAAGTACAGAACATCATATACATTTTAAAACCATGTAAATTTCACAACCAACAAAACCCTCCAAATTGTACTTTGCATAGCATATTGCCATTACAATATCTAGGATATATACCAACTTAGCAGTTAGCACCACTCCAAAGACAGTTGCATTACATCAAACAAGTGTGCAACTAATAAAGACAAATATTTTAAATTCTCATTTCTCATATGCTAACACATCTATCAAAACCATACAAACATCTTGATCTTATCAATTTATCAACTATTCCCTCTAACCTACAATAAGCTTCTACATTTGACTTTAAGGGTAAACTTTGACTGTGAATATATATTTAAGGATAAAAAATTATGATATAAAAATAAGATATTTACATTTGTTTGAAAAACTCTTCCACAAACTATTAAAATTTATAAAAAAGATAAATTTATAAATGGAAAAAGTAAGGGTGCAAGTGTTGTATTGGAAACTGTCCATATAGCAAGTATAAGTTTATTGTGGGTCAGGGGGAGTATAATTTTTTCGCACAATGTCATCCAATTGTTCCACAATTGAAACACCAAATCAAACTATTCACACATTGTCACCAAAAGATACACCAATCTCCAACAAAGATCATGGCTTTTATTCCCCAGAACACAAAGACATTCATACTTTCACTTCACAGGCCATCATCATAATTTTCAAATAAACGCATTTCTCTGGTATTTCTAATGTGCTAACACATGTGATAACCATACAACCCTCACCAATTTATTAAATTGCTCCACATTTGAAACACCACATATCATACTTGTAACAAAATGAAGCAAAGTAATAGAAAAACAAAGCAAAAAACCAACATAAAACATGCCTTTTTCCACAATACAAAGGCATTAACAGCTACAATTATAATACACAAAATAACACAAATCTTCGGCATCTTGACATGTAAAGTTAGGACTACAAGTATCCCAACTCCCATACATCAAGGACATAGAAACCAAGGAGCAAGGTTGGCCTATAGTTGGGATTTCAACCTTCCTAGGGATTGTCCCAAAGCCTCATATCCCCCCTTCCCACAACATAAACTGCTCCAAAAGGACATAAAAACCGAGGGGCAAGGTTGGCCAATGGTTAGGAGTTCAACGGGAGGTTGTCCCATGTTCGAATCCTTGTATACCCCGTCCTTGCACCCTTAGCTTCTCCAATATACCGAAAAAAAGGACATAGGAGCAAGGTTGGCCCAATGGTCGAGAGTTCAACATGTATGGGTGTTATCTCATGTTCGAATCCGATATCCTCTTCCCAGCAACATTCAATGTACAAACAAAAAAGGAAAGCACAGAAACCATTTAACTTTCACATTTGAAGTACTCATCATACCATTTATATAAAAACATACCAAATGACAACAAAACCATACTTTTCCCCACAAAAACAAAAGGCATACATAGCCAACTACATTTTATTGTGTTGGTACATAAATGAGGATTCGAACCTGGGACAACCCCAGACATACCTAACTTCCAACCATTGGACCAACCTACATTACAAAATCCAAAAAAGGCGCAACTACATTTTATTGTGTTGGTACAAAAATGAGGATTCGAACCTGGGACAACCCCAGACATACCTAACTTCCAACCATTGGACCAACCTACATTACAAAATCCAAAAAAGGCGCAACTACATTTTATTGTGTTGGTACAGAAATGAGGATTCGAACCTGGGACAACCCCAGACATACCTAACTTCCAACCATTGGACCAACCTACATTACATAATCCAAAAAAGGCGCAACTACATTTTATTATGTTGGTACATAAATCAGGATTCCAACCTGGAACAACCCCACACATACCTAACTTCCAACCATTGGACCAACCTACATTACAAAATCCAAAAAAGGCGCAACTACATTTTATTATGTTGGTACATAAATGAGGATTCGAACCTGGGACAACCCCATACATACCTAACTTCCAATCATTGGACCAACCTTGTTCCTCGTATATTTACTACATGACAAAGTCCCAAAAGGCAGGAATCTTTGCAATAACAAGATAAAAAAGGATGTACCTTTAGGAAGATGGGGAAGAAGTTGAAGTGGTTGGGGTGGTGGGGGTGGTTGCCTATACCGATGTGGGCTCCTACTAATACGAAAGTGCTCCTCAAACTGGCGTTGCTGAAGTTGTTGGACTTGATGTAATGATCTTTGTTGTGATTCATTTGAACTAAAACATGTCCCCATGAATTTCAACCCTCCTCCTCCACTTTTCTTCTTTTCTTTCATTTTCCCATCAATACTTGACATCTATCTTATTATTATTCTTAATATTAACAATACCCGCAAAACGACAAAAATAACTAACTTTAAACTGTTTTTAATAACACCAACACAACACAACACAACAAAACAAAACAGGTTGGGAATATATTTTCTGTTAGTTTAAAGAGAATTCCCAAAATGCCCTTGTGGGAAATGTGGGCCAATGCAAATGTGATGTGGGTTTTTTGGGAATTTTGGTGGGGTCACCGGGAGGGGTACGCCGGAGCTCCGGTGAAGGGAAAGTTCCCACTTTTTTAAAAATGATTTATGTTTTTTTTTTTTCATTTGGCTGGAAAAAAGGTGATTTGCTAAGGAAAGAAAATGGAATAAGGTAGTTTTGGTATTCGCAAGAAGAGCCGTTGAAAACGGGATGCCAGAAGACATTGTAAGTACTTTTGTTGTTGTTGATGAAGAGGTTGGTCCCACTTTGTTATGTTTTATTACTGTCATGCATGCTATCATGGGCACATTATTACCAACTACGTAAAATCTCCCCTTACTTTACTTCCTTAATATGAATATCTCCTACATTATCCTACTTGTATACTCCCTCTATTTCCACCAATT
>CAAKMY010041006.1:0-12015 GCA_901111285.1 Corrigiola litoralis
GAGACTTGTCAATTTTAACAACAATCTGGCCTGACTTCTTATCACAAATTACACATGATTCATTCTCAAACTTAACAGAGTATCCACTACTCATCAGTTGGCCAACACTCAGCAAGTTATGAGCTAAGTTAGGCACAAACTGCACATTATGGAGGAGTTTGATATTACCTTCAATGGTTTTGATAGCCACTGTGCCTTTGCCTGCAACCTCGACTTGCTTGTCGTCTCCCATTCGAACTTCGCCCTTTTTAGTCTCATCAAGGTCTTTGAACAATAACCTTGACCCGGACATGTGGTTTGAGCACCCACTATCCACAAACCATACAGTTTCAGCATCACTCGGAACTGCACTTGAATGCGCCATAAATAACTTGGACTCCTGCTCCTGCGTCTCTGCAAAATTTGCCTTTGAGTCATCTTTCTTGTACCAACAATCAGCCTCCTTGTGCCCATATTTGTTGCAACCATAACACCGGATTGAACTTTTATGAGAACGTCCAGCATCTTGACGTCCTCTACCTCGGCCACCACCGCGGCCTCTACCGCGAAAACCTCCTCTGCCATATCCTCGACCACAATCTGTCTTCTCTTTGTGAAAAGACTCGCCCTTCATCACCTGAAAAGCTTTCTCCTCTACTTCCTCACTTGACTTATTCAGCCTATCCTCATGTGCCAACAACGAACTCTTCAATTCATCAAAAGTATAGGTAGACAGTTCTTTTGACTCCTCAATAGCAGCAACTATATGATTGAATTTTGTAGTCAAGGTTCTCAAAACCTTACTCACAATCATACTATCATTAACAATTTCACCATAAGTTCTCATATTGTTAACAATGTCAGACACCATAGACATATAGTTTTGCACAGAGTCATCCTTTTTCATAGCCAACAACTCAAAATCACGACGAAGAGTTTGTAATTTCACCTGAATTACCTTCTTATCACCCATATATTCTTGCTTCAAAGTCTCCCATGCCTCCTTCGATGTCCTCGCTGCTGCAATTCGAGGAAATATTGTATCATCAAGAGCCAATTGAATGTAGAGTAAAGCTTTCGCGTCCTTCTTGCGGCTGTCGCGAAGCTGCGCATCAGGTTCTTCCACCTGCTCGTCTTGGGGTTCTTCATACCCATTCTCTACTAAGTGCCAAAGCTCTTGTGATTTGAACAAAGTTTGCATTTTAAGGCTCCAAAATTGATAATTTTGGCCCTTAAAATTTGGGATTACTTGGAAAGATGACATATTGGTGTTTGATGCCATTGGATTGATATGGGAACTCTTGTTGGATTTTGTTTTGGCCTCTCAGACTCTCACTCACGTTGGTCTTTACTTTTGGTTTTTACTTTTGTTGGATTTCTGGGAAGCTTTTGATGATATGAGTTTGCTCTCAACTTTTTGTTTTTTTTTTTAGTTGTTTCTCTCTCTTACTTTACTTTTCTAGAATCTGAACCTGGCACTTTGCTCTGATACCATATTGAAATGTAAAACAGGGGCATAAAGAGATAAAACAGAGACAAGGGAATGAGCAATTGTATTACTCTATTGCAAACTTACTTAACCAACGTACAACTCAAAGCTATATATAGAGTAAGACCCACTAACTCATAGAACTATATACTAGACCATTAACCCATGATTACCAAATAACTACCCATTAACATAATCACACACCCACTACATTATTTGACTCCTAAGAGGACTCAAACTGTTAAAGACTTAACTGACACATAGATAATAATAGATAATTTGAATCAATTCTCAACAACGTAGACATACGAATTACTAAGGATGCAAAGTGTCTAAAGTAATGTTCGACAAAAAGTATCTAATACTTCTAATTACAAAAAATAAGAAATTTTGGAAAAACATTTTTTACTATATTTTGTAAGGAATTTAGGAGGCTATATTGATCCATGTGAAAAATATTTTTATTGTTATAATAAAAAGTACTACACTTTTTTGATGTCTAGTCTTTACACACATAACATTTTATACGAATGATATTGGTGCAATGGATAATAAAATAAAATTAAAAAAACATCAATGTTCACTTAAGTGAATTATAAAGGTCTTTTAAGGGGAATGTGTTTGTGACACTTGAAAAACATTAGAATATTTTTGAACAATCGTTCTAGTTGAATTATTCACTTGATTAGATCTTTTAATATTTAAAAAAATAATTACGTATTTTTTGCACAATTAATAAATCCACTCACGTGACATGTTCAATAAAATTTCATCGAAAAACTAATTGGCTTATAGGAGTTGACTAGTACAATGTCATCTCAATCATTTTTTTTTTTTTTTTTACAATTTGTTAAGGGAGATACCTCTAAGCTAGAGGCATTGTTGATATGATTTGAATGACATAGTTATGATATACACTCCTATAGTCCTATGTCTATAGTAGTCAAAAGTCATTGACATAATTTTATGTTGTGACATTGACATTGTTTCTCATGCTGATGACACCTATAATCTTTGATTTGTTTAGCATATAATCCTGGTTAGTGAGATGAAAAAACCTTAATAATATAGTTAGAGAGGGCGTGCAACAGAGAAAGAATTTGTTCACCACACATGTCCAAATGTTATTAGAGATGCAAGATCCCCTTGTAATCACACTAGTCACTTTTTGGCAAGGCGTCAACTATAAAACATCATCTGGTGAGATATAGGCCCTGTTTGGCATTTGGTAGTTGGCGGTTGTCTGGAATTATCGGCTGAAATAAGGCCTTGTTCTCTTCAGCTGAAACTCGCAGAACTGAACTGAACTGAAATGAACTGGAGGAAAATGGAAAGAATTGGATAGAACTGGAGAGAACTGGAGAGTACTGGAAAGAATTGAAAGGAACTGGAGAGAATTGGAGGGAACTGGAAGGAACTGAAAAGGACTGAAAGGAACTGAAAATGACTGGAAGCAACTGAAATCAATTAAAAAAATCAAAGGAATTAACTGGAAGGAACTGAAGAGAACTGAAAGGAAGTGAAGAGAATTGGAAGGAATTGAAAGTAACTGGAGAGAACTGGAAGCAACTGGAAAGAACTGGAAGGAACTGGAGAAAACTGGAAGGAAATGAAAGGAACTATAGGAACTGAAACTCTATGGAATTCATGTGAGGACAACAGGGCCTAATTTTGTTTGGCTGGAATGAAAAGCGTTTGTTAAAATTAGTTGCCTTATTACTTTTAAAGTGGGCCCCTAATCCAAAAGTCAATGAAAAAAACTGCTCTTTGCAGCTTCTTGGAAACCGGTTTGCTTTTAAGTCAACCGAAAAAGTACGACATTTAACAAACATATTTATGGGCTTGTTTAGCTAAAAAAATAATAATAAAAAAAAAAAGATAACCAAAAGGTCATCAAAAAGCCATTTATCAAACATGGTTGTTTGACTCTTTACATCATCCGCCTCGGGGACTAAAAACATTGATCGTAGTCCAAAAGATGCAAAACATAAGGGTGGGGGCAATAATTTGTACCTTTCGTTTCACAAGCAACACAACCTTCTTCGAAAATGGAGAATTTAACCCATATTTAATCAATTTGGATATATGTACGCAATAACATTGCCTTCATCCTTAAGATAGAACTTTAAAACTATATTCTCTTTATATCCAAATATAGGAATATATTCAATCATTATACGGTACCAGAAAAGTGGTAAAAACAAGAACAGAGGCGTTGCTGAATCACAGTTAGCGAACTTACTTGTAAAGGTCTCGTAGGTGCAATTGCATACATCCTATAGGTGCAGCCAGGGATCCCTCTTGTTATAGGCACTTTTATCAAATTCATTCTCGCAATCTCTATTTGATCTTCCTCAAAGATTTAATCTACCGTGCTTTTTTTCTGCGACTGATCGAGTTTATCTTAACTTGTTGCGAAGAGAAACTGGTGTACATGTCTTCATTTGCAGTTGGTATTATCGTTCATAACGTGGCAAAGAATAATCATGCCTATTTTGGGTTAGAATAATAGTTTCGCCTATTTTTGGGGATAAGTGGATTTCCATCCCTACGTTAGAACCTTATTAACGAACGTCTTCCAAGTATTTTGTGACGCTTGATCATGGTAAATCCAACAGAAATGGAAATTTGTTGAGTCATCGTCAATTTTGATGCTATTTAAATTCTTTAGAAATTTGATTTTCATGGAGTTGATTAAGTTTATCATGATAGATAGCATAAAGATAGAATTGCATGTATAAATTATCCCTAACAAAGATGTAAATAAAATGATAATTATTATGGATAAACTCTACATGATGGAATTGATTTTAAATTGCAAAGGATCTCTACGGGAGTTCGCGAAAGTGGCAAATAAACTCTACACTTAAGGCCTTATCTAAACTGAAACCTCTAGAAATAGTGTTAAAATATGTGAATGGCTTCAATATATGCATCCAAAAAGATGTAAGAAATGTTTGTGTTTCATTTTGCACATTGGTCGTGAATTCAAACTACTTTCATCTCACTTTTGAAATTTGAGGGTTGTCCAATTATTAGTTTTTGTTACTATTTCCAAAAAAATTAGGAGTTGATTATTTCATTTTTGTCTTGAATAATCACCATGCATGAAATGTTAAAAGTTAATTAACAATTTTAAGTAGGATGTCACACTCCCGTTTCAATAGTTAGAGGAATATTGACTTCACCTCTCAATTATGCAAATTTTCAATCTTGACAGATAAACAACCTACAAATTGAATGTAAATGCACTACAAATACACTTAGTGGTTGTTTGGTTGCCAAATAAAATCATGAGAATTCACAATTCTCATGAATTAAAAAAGTTGAAGTTGTTTGATTAACCAAAATCATTGGAATTTAGAATTCATGGGAATTTCCAATTCCTACAAAATGGGGGATTTGGCTTACCTAGCCCCCCCTTGGTGATTGGAAATTCCTATGAAATTTAATTCCTACATTGCAACCAAATAATTTTGGCCAATTCCTATGAATTTGTAATTCACTAGACATAGAAATTAATGGGAATCATGAATTCCCACATACAACCAAACAACCACTTAATTATATAAGTAATTCCAACCAAACATTTCCAATATGGAAACTACTAGTTAAGACACCCTGCCGTCTTCTAAGTAGGGGTGAAAGTTATTTGGACTAAGTCCAAAGTCCGAACCGATCCAAACCAAATAAGCTATTTGGTTTGGACTTTTCGGANNTTCGGACTCAGAAAACCAAGTCCGAAATATTTCGGTTTGGATTTGGACTTTAGGGTTTGGAATCCGAGTCCGAACTACAGTCCGAATTTTATTAAAAAAAAAAAATAAAATCATATAAAACTTATTTATAAGGTTGGAACATCTTTAAACGTACTAGTACCATAGTATTTACTACGTATCGGTATTGTAGTATTTAAACTCTTTTATCGGAACGAGAATAATTTTTTTTAAAATCTTTATCGTAAAATAGTGATAGATATGGTATACATTTTCCGGAAAAAAAATTAATAATAAAAGTTTGGACTTCGGTTCGGACTTTGGAATTGACCAATTTTATTTGGTTTGGTTTGGTTTGGACTCAGACTAATTTTGTTTGGTTTTGGATTTAAAAAACTAAGTCCGAAATATTTCGATTTGGATTTGGACTTGGAAAAGTCCAAACCGAACTGACCGATTTACACACCTACTTCTAAGCATAACTATTTTTTTATATTCCAGCTTTGACGATTCAAGTGGCGTTGAAAAGGTAAGATCAAGCTTTACATTTTTATGTTTTAGATTTCCAAAATTATGCTCGTAAGACTACCTTTTCTTCAATGTTATGTTACTGTAATTGAGCTCATGCTCCCGCATCATCTTGCCACCCCCACCCGGCCACCCCCTCCCTATCTACCTAAGAAAAGACGGGTCGGCTACGTACCATTGCAGTAAGCTGTGTCGCTTTCAACCTCTCATAAAGAATTACATTCTAGCTAGTCATCAAACAAATGAATTATCTTCAATTCTTTTCAAAATCACCACATTTTACCCTACTTGTGGTCCTGTGGATTATTTCTGCCTGGACAATTCTATGTCAGCAATTTCTCTTCTTGAGGGTCCTGTGCAACCTAGATGAAATTTTTCTGCCCCTTATGCAGGGCTCTATGAAAGTTCACCTTCAGATGAGTCTTAATTAGAGTTGATGATGGACTTGGCCTAGGTTTTGCTATGGGCTTCTATCTCGTTTAAACCTTCCTCGATGAATTGGCTTCTTTCTATCTGACCACGATCTGATTATTTACCTTTGTCAAAAATGAAAAAAGTTATTTCCTCGTGTATTATCTGCGTACGGTACGAGGTACCATTAACTCACTAAGTGCAAAGACGACGGAAATGCTATTTGCAATTGCATCGCACTTTTGCCAAATCCAATATTTCGCCTGCTTGAATCAAATCAGCTATTTGCAATTGCATCGCACTTTTGCCAAATCCAATATTTCGCCTGCTTGAATCAAATCAGCTCACCTGTTTAGTGAAACTTGTGACCAAAATATGACTGGCCGGGCCGATGTTGCATCTGTTGCCTAACGAGATCATACTAGAAATCACGTAAAGTGGCACTCAGTTTCAAGATCCCTGAAATCTGGATCAGTATACGTGGACTTCTTGCTTTCAGCATGATGAAAGAAATTAAAGCAATTCGTACAGCAAGTGAAATGAGCCTAGCTAACTGTCCTTCATAATCAAGACAAGATGAGCACATAGTTTCACCTCTATGGTTATATCCCTCAATGATTATAAATCGCCACTTTGAAATTTTTTTTTTTTTTTTTACCATCTTATACCGAGTAAGAAAAATTCAAGGGGGGCACCCTAAAGACAAAGGGGCAGATGTAGTGAGTTGCAAGGGATTGAAATTGCATTCTTCATAAAAACATTTGTAAAATTACCAATAATTCTAGTCTTGTAACCTTCATTTGAAAATTAAGGCTATAAGTTATACAAATGCAAGTTAAACTATGTATTTTATGGGTTATTGATTTCGCAACCCTATTTTTGAAATTTTGAATTTACGCATAATGGAGTGATGTGTGGCTTCCGGGTAACACTTCTTCACTTATCCCTACCCCAAAACCTGACTCAAATTTAGAATTGTGTGTTTCTGATTTGATTGATCATGGGTCTAATTGCTGGGATGAGGCCACTTTGACAAGCGTGTTCTATGCCGATGATGCGACTAAGGTGAGGAGTATCCCTCTAAGCTTGCGTCGATCCTCTGATGTTCTTTTCTGGTGGCCATGTAAGGATGGTGAGTTTGCGGTTAAGTCGGGATATTGGCTAGGCTTGCTTGGTAATACCTCAGATTGGATGAACCATTTTGGAACGGAAGCGTCGGCCCTTTGGAAAGCTGTGTGGTCTATGGATGCTCCCCCTAAATTAGCTCACTTTGCATGGAGAGTTTGCTCTAATAACTTACCTGTCAAGCACAATCTGGCTTCAAGAAGGATCACTCCGGACGCGAGGTGTAGCTGCTGTGGTGCAGAAGATGAATCAGTGTATCATGCTTTGGTTGAGTGTGGGGCAACGCAGAATGTATGGTGCAACGTGCTATCTAGGGAGATATTTTTAGTTGCTGAAGGGGCTTCTATTGCTGACAAACTTGCGTGGCTTACTGGTAGACTCCCAAAAGAGGAATTGTGCAGATTTTTTACTATTGCTTGGGCAGCTTGGACACTCCGAAATGACTTGATTTTCAACAACATCCCACCCAAACATGATACCATTGTTGCTGGTTTCCAGCGGTTGGTTCATGATTTCCGTTGTTACAAGGAGAAAGTTCTTTCTCCCATTTTGCAGACTGCGTGCTCTTCTCGGAATTCATGGATAGCTCCTCCAGGTGAATGTGTAAAGATTAACACAGATGTTGCTATCTTAGATGGTGTAGGGTGTGGTTTAGGTGTTGTTCTTCGTAACAATCTGGGACGTCCTCTTGCCATGGCTGTGATGAGGTGCAAGACAAGTTGGAATGCGGAAATAGGGGAGATCATGTCGGGCAGATTCGGTTTGTCCGTTGCTTGTCAGCTTGGCTTGCAGCATGTATGTTTGGAGAGTGATGCTTTGGGCCTCATTAACCGATTAAATAAGGGAGTTGGTGATCGTGAAATTGCGGGTTTAATTATTGATGACATTATATCTATGCGTAATGCTTTCATATCTTGTTCTTTTAATCATGTTAAACGGGGAGGTAATACAGTGGCTCACTACTTAGCTCGTGTGTGTCCTTTGGAGGGGAATGTATATGTTTTTAAAGACAATTTTCCACAAGGCGTTTTAGCCTTAGTGGACATGGATATGGAATAACCCCCCTTCCCGTCTTTGCTTCAAAAAAAAAAAAAATAATTCAACTTCACTTTTGGATAATCCAACTTTAAATAGTGTATTTCAAACATTGTCAAATTTGGTGGCATGAATATTGACGCTGTTAAACTTTTTTATCAAATTATCTTACAAATATAACATGCACAACAATTATAAATACAAATCAGGCTACTAGAGCTGTATAAACGCCCTGCCAATCTGGAAATGTCCGTCTGAACACGCCATAGAATAGCTAGTCATGTTTCTCGCTGCAATAATAATTAATGATCTACCATGAGTAATGAGTTCCATAATCGGGCTTGAGGAAGTGGTACATGCAATCAATCATGCCGCATTGGGCTTCCGATACAATCGATATAAAATCTTTTTCATCTTTGTTTTTTTTACAAGGAAAGAAATAGGATGTGCAACAACGTCGTTAACTTTCGCAGACGCGTCATAGACGTAAATACTTGTCACCTCCAAATCCAATTCATCGCATATTCGCATGCATGGCTTCAGTCCCTCAGAAGAAAAGGCAATTATAGCTAATTATAGTCCCTTCTGAGACGTACTTCTGAATTAAATTATTGAAAGGGAAAACAGAAGAATCGTTGCCGCCGGCTACGACCAATACGCTCATCTTCATCGATGCTCAGTGAAATTGTGTCAACAGCTCAGTTATTGTGTCTTCAACTGATTCAGGCCTCTTCTGAAGCGGAGGATGCGTCAATAAATTGGATATCATATGATAAATTGGAAATCATATGATATCGACAATAATCAGAAACTTAGTTAGCCTTGATATATACAAGTTCAGTACTCATTGCGTAACTTGTTATCGTGATGTGTGTAAGTCCTTAAGTCCCATTTCTCATATGTAACATGCGGCTCCTATTAGGGAGCTTCCTGTACAACCTGAACAATGTAACAGTGAGAATTGACCTCGCAACCTGGCGACTAATTTTTCAATTTCCCACCATAAGGTCTCTAAAGTTTGAGAGTATGCTAGCTGAATAAAAGTTATGGTTGAATATGCATCAACCATCATTTTACATTTACTACTGTCCACCAAGTGTCACCGCCTATAAACCTTGAAACTCTGATTCATTCAATATGCATAAGTTTCGTCATTACCGATCACAGAAGCCTCTCATGGACTATGTTCTCTAAAAACTTCATCTCTTCTTGTCACGTGTAAGATACTAAGATGTAAATAAGAAACAACTTAAAGTTAGTATTTCGTTTGCCAAGCATGTTATTACACTAAGATTGAGTATAGTAATGATCCAGAATTTCCGAGTTTTGGATGCCGAGATAACAAGCTAAGACAAACCTCTTTCGCTTTTTGGACAGAGAGTTCACTAATAGAGGGAGAGAGATAATATTTTAACTCATTTACATCCAGCTCATAAAAGTTTTAGAGTCCATATTATTCTATCATTCTATGTAGACATTGCTTCTGTTAATTTACTTTTAATCCGAAAAGAAATTGTAAGAAATAACAGATTTATATGATATAGCGTACACATCCATTAGTTGTTGGAAGTAATTGGCTTCCTCTTTTGATTGTCCCACATTCCTCAAAAGCCACATCCATATTTAGTTTTATGTACTCTTAACGTTTGATGTTTGAGCAAATTGCAAAACGTTTTTGTGGAGGAAGCTGGCTCGGGTCAAACCAACGCATGCGTCAACCCAACCCACGCGAGCTGGTGAATATTATCTATCTGATTGCGAGATTAACGTTTGGTAATCTTCTTTAATTAAGTCCCAGAAGGTTGTGCCAAAATTAAACTTTCAAGTTAGAGATCTCCATGACACAACTTTGCATTATTCGATAAGTATATTCGTCTCAGGTTTGATTAGTCGTCATTAGTAATCTTATTTTTATTCCAACAAATCAAAAGTGTAATTTTTCGAGATAACCTATGTTATTACATGTCCAATGCCCTACATGTTCTGTCAAAAATTGCACTTTCTAATTTGATGGCCTTAACTAAAGATGTTAGTCACAAAAATGAATAGTGTGAAATTTTTAAAAGAACTTTGATTACAGACGGTTGTTAATCAATATTTTTTAATCGGGTTCAGATTAACCAGCGCGCAGATCATTTAGAATTTGTCTGGTCTACCTCAATACCTTACCAGTTACCACAGCTGGAATGAACAAAATGGATATTAGTAAGCATCAGTATTTGTATGTTATGGCTACACCTCAACGTCATTTAATGGTCTCAACTGCCCCTCCTGTGTCATCCCTCTTTAAAAGGACATCAACTCAAGTTCATCACTTAAAAAATAATCTGTCAAGCGGCAATATATAGAAAGAGAGAGGGAAGGAGAGAAAGAGAGAAACATAACGAGAGATGGCAAGTAGGTCTTATGCATGTTGGTTTACCATCCTAGTGTTAGCCCTAGTACTTTTGCATGCGATGGCTAGGGAAATACCCAACCCCAAAAATATAGTAAACCAAAAGAGCAGCACTACTGGTGCAGTAGATGAAGAGGCTAATGACAACAAGAAGGAACAAACTACCACCCTTGTTAATGAAAACAATATCAACGGTCCTAGCAACAAAGATGTGCCAAAGAGCGGTGAAGTGAACAACGATGACAAACACTTCATCTCTTTTGGTGGGGTTGGAGCAGCTGGCGGTGTTGGTGGCGTTGCCGGTATTATCCCCATAGATTTCCTTGACAAGGGCCTCGGTGCAGGGATTATGCCATTGCCTGGTGGTGGTTTAGGTGGCATTGGTGGTGGATCTGGCGGCGGTATTGGCGGAGGAGGTGGTCCTGGTTGTCCCAGCAGTGGTGGTCTTGTTCCCATGCCTTAGATACTGCTTCTTAAGCGTGCTTTGGGTCATTCTCTAATGTATGGCATATGAATGTTTTAGAGTTGGTTGGTTTCATTTGTGCGTTGGTCTTTCTAATGCTTTTACATATTATGCTTAGATTATGCTGTTTAGAGGAGGGTAATACGTTCTAGAGTTTGGTTTTTCTTGTGTGTGCGTTTCAGGTGTTTTCATATTATGTTGTCTCGTCTCCTTTGTTATTATATGTATTTGATTCTGTTTCGTTATCTCTTCCATGCCAATTCAAGATTTTTTAATTAGTTGACCATGCATGCATGCATGTAATAGTCCAGTATTAAGTTTTGTTTCTTCTTATTCCCAAGTAATTAAGTATTGTAAGCAGCGTACAGGACCTACCGACCTACCGCACTGAATCAATTGTTCTTGTCAATAATGATCGACTCTTGTTTTGGAACGGCCGGAACATGTTTACTCTTAGTAACACAAGTCTATTTCAATATCATATCACATCAATTCCATTTTCAGCCAATTATTATCTTAATTATGGTTCTCTGTGCTTAGTTTCCCTCTATGTATATTTAATTAAAGAAAAGTCTAACAATCCATTCATTCACTCTACAAAAATTTGAGCAAGCCGCGCATTACGTTGGTTTTCTAGCTAGATTCCACAACAAATCAGCGCAAGTACTGGCAAGCTACAACTCACGACTTACAAAGCAGTAAATTATATTCGAATATCTGTAAATGTAGCTAAGAGGAGTATTTCTTCCAGTAACATTTTCTTTGATCAATGCAATTCGTATAACTTCTCCATAACGCGAAGTGAAGATTAAAGATGGAGCAGGGGTGAAGCATGCATACATATAATTAATAGTGTGAGATAATGAGAATGCTT
>CAAKMY010041011.1:0-17552 GCA_901111285.1 Corrigiola litoralis
TAAAAGTGAATGGCCACATACCTATCTTTCCATCAAATTTCACTTCTCCATCATCTCCATAAACTGGTCTTGAAACAACACATAAAAACATAACCTTTGTGATGAATTTCTTGTTCCTAATTGCCCTGTAAGGTTCATCTTCAAGTTCTGCTGGAAGTAGTATATATCTCTCTGATGCTCTTGTTAGATAAAACCACTTTTCATCAATATGTATGATGTGAAACATAGGTTGAAATTTAATCTGATTGCATAATTGATCAACAACTAATTTGCCAAGGGAGAAATTCAGCCTGAGATACTTACAATCATCTGTCAAAGATGGTTTAATTGCATTGGTGTGTCTCCTTAAGAGTCCACCTAAAATCCACTTAGCAATTGTTGTTTTTCCCACTTTGATCTTCATTGCAAATCTTCTAAGTGATTTTTTGTCTGCTAGTGCAACTTTCTTGATAGCTTCATAGTGAATCTGTTTTGGCTTTCTCCCCTTCTTTCCTTTTTTCTTTGTCTTCAAGTTCATAACTAATCCAAGGCTTCTTTGTGACTTTGTGATTTTCCAGATTGACCTGATGGTCCTGCTGCTGACTGCCCATTTTGTTGCTGCCACCTTCATTGCCCCCCTCTTTGGCTTACCATTACTGGTGTTTTCCAGCAAGAACAGACCAATGCAATGCCTCTCTGCATCAGTTAGATTTTTAGTCCTCATTTGGGTTTTTTTTGGATGTTTGGGAATGTCTTTGGATATGTAAAGGACTTAATTTTAAGGTTTATCTTTAGAGCTAATTTTCAGATTGTATGGGACTGTTATGAGTTCAATATTTGTAATGGACTATTATGAGTTCAATTTCTGTAATGGCCCCTGGATATTTATAGAGTGTATGGAAAATTCAAATATTTAGAACTTGTACAGTTTTGGCGCAAGTTTTGAAATTGGGTAAAAATTCCCAGAACTTTGGTTTTGGCGCAGAATTTGATTTTGGTGAAAATTTGAGTTTGATTTTGGCGCAGGATTTTCAATTTGGTGATTCTCTAAAATCTTTCTGGCCCACGTGCTACATTTGGTGGGAAAAGTTAAAGTGTTAATTGTGTCATTGTCCTTTAACCCTTTATCTATAATCACCAGCTTTTGCAAGTGGCCAAGTGGGTTGGAAATACTATTTTAATCATGTCTTAAACTTTGTGTCCAAAAGAAATAGGAAGCTTAATAAAGGACAGAGGGAGTACCTTATAAGGTACGTAGGTGAAAAGTGATAAGGTAATCAACTATTGAAAACTG
Source organism: Corrigiola litoralis (assembly GCA_901111285.1). Classification (NCBI taxonomy): domain Eukaryota; kingdom Viridiplantae; phylum Streptophyta; class Magnoliopsida; order Caryophyllales; family Caryophyllaceae; genus Corrigiola; species Corrigiola litoralis. The sequence goes on from CAAKMY010041011.1 coordinate 1,274, forward strand.
ATATGTCAGTTTATTGTTATAAAATATTACTTGGAGAACCCTATCTTTTTATCAGGTGAAAAAGACTTATAAGCTACATGTATCAAATGCTTCTACTTTTAGTCAAATTGATCTTTTTCCGTCAAATACGTATTTTTTCAGTCAAATAAGTCTTTTTCACCTTGAAGGTAGCTAAAGTAACATATTAACAAATATATATATTTACTCGGAAATTTTATTGAGCATCGTTTAGCAAAATTAGTGTAATTTGGAATGGAGAAATTTTTCAAAAATTATATATTGTCCAACAAAGGTTACATATGAAACTATGGATGTTTTAAATGAGGTTTAACATTGACCTAGTAATTGGAAGTGCATTTTGTATAGGGGACATCTATTAGTTGCTTCAGTCTACTAAAAAATTATAGTCTCTTTATTAAATTAGCCTTTTGTCTCAGAAAAGTTATATTACTCTCTCTGTATCCCAATGTTTCTTTCATGCTAACCACTGGATGGTAGATAAAGTCAAACTATTTAAATAATATAGAAGTGTTATTATGATGTTATCCATTATTTTGTAGTTGAATTGTAGGCATTTGAGTTGGAAATTTTTGATTTTATAAGGTTCAATTGAAATTATTTGTAGTCAACTATATGAACAGTTAGTAACTCACTCCAATAAAGCAATGATTGAAGTTAAACTTATTTAGGTGTGAAACACTTATTGATTAATATTAAAGAATTTAATTAAGTTTTTACATCTAGGTTGAGGACTCCACTATAGGAAAAAAAACTATGTGAATGGAGCCAAAGTTCCATATTTTATTTTACTATAAATTATGATAGACTTAATTAATAAAAATAGCTCACAAAACCCCTTTTTTTACCCATTTATTATAATGGAATATCATATAATTACTTTATCTCAAGGATCTACTAAAAGTAATGATTAAAATTAACTTATTTAGGTGTGAAACACTGAGTGATTAATATCAAAGAATTTGATTAGCTGGGTTTTACATCTAGTTTGAGGACTCCACTATAGGAAAAAACTATTTGCATGGAGCCAAAGTTCCATAATTTGTTTTATTGTAATTTATGATGGACTTAATTAATAAAAAATAGCTCATAAAACCCCTTTACGTATCCTTTAATTATAATGGAATATCACATAATTACTTCATGTCAAGGATCTATTGAAAGTGACCACTTTGTAATAATTATTTAGACGTGTCTGTATTATAAATGACATGATAAAATTTGTCACATCATGTAGGTTGAAAATATATCATATACTTAGTCACAAATATTCTTTAGGCAGTGAAACACATCATATAGGTAGTGATCTTTGTTATTTTAAAACAAAATAAATAAAGACACTCAAACACTATTAAAACACTCAAATCTCATTCATAGCCTTACCTTTTCACTGATTATATGATTTATTTTACATTTTTTTTGGAAATAGGGAGGCCAGAGACCTAAATATATAAAAGTTGTAGTTTAAGTTACACAATGCCCTTGATCCAAAGGATCATTAATCGAAAGTCCAAAAGTAAAGCCTATCTTATTACAGACCACATTTTTAATCATTATATACTCGTCAAAAAACTCCTTGATCGGTTCATGTGGTTAAGCTTCCTTTATTCCTTCTCCGAATCTAGTAGATTCCTTCCTTGTCCTCCTTGCTAGAAGATCCGCCATAAGAAATCCTTCTCTTCTTGCCTTGGCCAATTTCGATCTCGGAATCCTTCTTAGCTGGTCCCTACAGTGAACTAGAACATCAGATCGATAATCAGTCTTTACTTGGTGCATCCCTCACTCCTTTTCATACTAGTAAGCAATCAGTTATAATTGCGACATCTTGCCACTGGTTCCTCTCAACCCAGTTGAGTGCAATTCCTTGACTCCCATTGTCTCGGCTTCAAAGGCACTAGAACACTTAAAGATCTTGCTCTAACTTTTAGCCAAGTCTTGTAGAGGCTAACAACAACAATACTTACACTGCCAGAGATAAACGAAACATCGACAAAAACAGAGAATGTACTGCTTATGGTAAGGGTTAGGGTGATTGGTGTCTTATTTTGGCTAGTGAAGAGGAATTCAGAGATGATATTACTGATACTATGAAGGAGGTTTGTAAGAGGATATAGTTTGTTGGAATACCCATCTGTTTCTTCTATTCAAAATGGCAAATGTTTTTCTCAAGTCAAGATTCAAAGTTCCCTTGACATAAATTAGCTGGCATACCCACACCCCTCCACACTTTTGTAGCCCTCAGACACTCCTTCAGAAGGTGGTTTATAGATTCAGGATTGGAAGGACAAAAATCGTTTCTATTATTCTATAATCTTTTTGTTACAAAACAAAGTCCTGGTCCGGAGTCTATTCCACTTAACAAGCCAAACAAAAAAAATATGTATTTTGGAGGTAGCATAAGATCCCACATTCTAGTCCAATTGTCATTGGTAATATAAGGGTTATCCACCAACCACATTTTTTCATAGAGGAATTTAGAGTCAAACTTCCCTTTAATGGCCACATCACAGGGCAAAAAGTCATCACCTATAATAGGGGTTGGTGGATCATTTAGGTCATCAATGATCTCACTGTTCAGGGGAATATCCTCAAGATTCCATCCTTGGGGTGTTATAACAAAATCCATTGTTCTGTTTTCCTCACTGATTTAAAAGGGGCCACACAAAAAACTCCCAAGGGGACTCCATTTACACCACTTGTCATACCAAAAACTTATAATATTACCCCTGCCCACCACAAGACTGTAGTTCTCTTGGAAAAGGTCCCACCTTTTCCCCATATCTTGTCAGATATGAGAATCCTTATTAAAACCAAGAGGGGTGTTTCTCCGAGAGCAATACTTACTTTACAAAATAGTAGAAGTCATGTTTTCTTTAGAGTGTATTTTCCAAGGCAGTTTGGTCATAACAATTTTGTTCATAGTCCTAGCTGATCTAAAACCTAGCCTCCCCCCCCCCCCCCAAAAAAAAAAAGGAGTCTCTGCCAACTTTGTCTATGTCATCAAGTATCTAAGGTGGGGGTGGGGGAATAGTGGACAAGGTGGCCTTAATGAGTACAAATCTCCCAACTTTAGATAAAGTCTTATACTTCTAGGCAGCAAGCTTACCTCACATTTTGTTACTGATTGGCCTAAGAGAATTTTTAGGGGGTCTCCTAGCATTCAAGGGAAAACCAAGATAAGTCCCTATGTCCAAGGATTGTGAAACATTCATGGCTGAGGTGAACAAATTGATGGTTGGTTGATCACAATTGGCAGAGAAAACCATAGAAATTTTGGTGTCATTCATCTTTTGCCCTGAAGAGTAGAAAATTTGTGAAAGGGAGTCTTTCAAGGCAAGGACAGTGGAAGAAGAGGCTTCGCCAAATAAAATAATATCATAGGCAAATAGAAGATGAGATATTGGTACTTTCTCTCTACCTAGTCTAGTAGGCCCAATCCCCCTACTCACTAACCTTGACAAAATTTCCATGCAAATAATAAAGATGTAAGGTGATAATAGGTCACCTTGCATGATGCCTCTAGATAGGGAGAATTCTTTCAAATGTGCCCCATTAATGATAACACTAAGAGAGCTGGAGGAGATGTTGTCCATAATAAAATTCATAAAATTATTGTCGAGTCCTGAACTAGAAAGGACAAATCTAATAAAAGGCCACTTCATTCCATCATATGCTTTCTCAAGCTCAATCTTGATAGCAAACCACTTTTTCCTACCTTTAGTGGACTTCATAATGTGAAAAATCTCATAGGCCACAATGTATTTCACGTAAGTCCCCTTCCAAAGTAAGAAGCTTTGTTGGTTAGCTGATATAAAACTCTGGAGGTGAGGTCTGCTTTTAGCCACCAAGATTTTTGACAAAACCTTATAAAGGGTATTGCATAAGCTGATGGGTCTACAATGCTTAATGGGTGTAGGATTATCAATTTTTTGGATCAACCATATAGAGGTTCTGTTGATCTCCTTAGGCATCAGTCTATAATAAAACACTTGTTGGGTCCAATTCAACACATCCGAGCAGATTGTGTCCTAGTGTCTCTGGTAAAATAAGACATGGAAACCATATGGACATGGGGCTTTGACAGGCCCCAAATAAAATATGGCTTCCCCAACTTTATCTACGTCAGGAATCATGGTTAAGTCAAGGGTAGTCTGATTTGAAGCAGGGGGGTTCAATTGAAGGTCCGGTAGTTCATAGGTGAACAAGTTCCCAAAATAATTACACATATGCTTTTCAATCATAGAATGATCCTGGATATGATCCCCCACCTCAGTTTTAAGAGTCACAATCTTATTCCTCCTTATATTAGCAATGGCAGAATTATGAAAAAAGTAGTATTCATGTTACCCTTCTTTAACCATTTATCCCTAAATCTTATTCTCAAATAATGCTCCTCTCTAGCCATCAAATTGGTTAGTTGGGCATCCAGGTTTCCCTCTAAATACCATAGACTGGGATTTAAGGGTTGTCTTTCTAAAGCCTTTTGGACCCCTTCTAGTCTAGCCAAAAGTCTCCTTTTATCCACAACAAAATTACCAAACTTAGAAAAGGCTCATTTGAAAAATAGCATTAGCACACTTTTGCAGTTTACTCGAGATAACAAGGTTATTATTATCAAAAACCACCTTATCAAGACCTAGTTCAAAGTATTAGAAGGATTCCATCTTAAAATTCCTCCCAGTGACAGTTTAAATTAGAGAGGGGAAGGAAGTGTTTACTACGATATGGCAGTGATGTGATGTAGTTCTTGTGAGGTGAAAAAGATGGGTTTCGGAGAAAATGTTAAACTACTCATTGTTAACCCAGGCTCTGTTCAGTTTCTCAAAAATGGGTTTTTTTCTACTTTTATTTGTACAAGTAAACTATTGCTTCGAGAACCCGACATCCTCTAACCCACAGTTAGCCATAGTATCCTTATAGAGATTGATTATGTTATTTTTAACAGGTTTTCCTCCTTAGCTTTTCATGTGGGTGCGTAACTTCATTGAAATCCCCAATGACAACCTAAAGTCGTTTATTTAAGTGGTTTAGCAGAAAAATATAATTTCAAAGTTCCTTACTCCTATTGAATTTAGTACTTGCATAAATACCAGAAATAAAATTCTTTTATTGGTACCCTTTACATGAATGTAGCCATGTATGGAGTGCAAGTCTCTACTAATATTAAGAAGCCTCAATCTCGTAGAGTTCCACATGAACAACATGCCTCTTGTAAAATCGGTCGGTTCAGCCATTTCCCAGCTATCAAAGGGGAGGTTTTCCATGATAAGTTCAGTTTTCTCATTCTTGGTTCTAGTTTCGGATATATAGATGTGAATGGTTGTCCACAGTATGCTTGATTCCATTTTCAAAACTCGACTTACTTATTCGTCTTGCATTCCATACGACTATTAACATTAGGTTACAGTTAGTTGGGCCTCCTCCTGGAGAGTCCTTTGATCACCACTCCCAGACTGCCCTTCTTGGTTGCTTGTGGTTGAGTGAAATTGTTGTACTTCTTACTAGGCTTCCTAAGTTTTCGGTCCACTAAGATTAGGTCGAAATCTTCCGGTGGCTCTTCAGTACTTCCAACAGAATTTAGACATTGGTGTAACTGTCTACGTTCATGGTAAGCTCCGAGGTCAATATTTATGTTTCCTTCGATTGAGGGTATGTTTGAGAGGGGTCGCACAAGAATTTCATTTCCGTTGGTAGGAAATCGATGCTTCGAAGGGCCTGCTTTGCCAACCACAACCTTATCCAAACAGCTAACTCCAGGTGGACACTCTTCGGATCTGACAGCTCTGATAGATGGAAAGGTAGTCTCTGCCCTTTCATATCCTCCACTTTCATTATCATTTCCGAGTATGGTCCCCCTTTAAGATCTGGATATCTGATGAAGAAGCGGAGTATGTTTAAAGGAACTTTGGCACATATGTTCCCTATCAGTAGGAAGATGTTGGCCTTGCTTGGGAGAATCTCTAGGAGCTTGAATTGAGGCGGTGCACAGAAATCTAGGGCTTTCGGTGCCACGCCTTTTAGCTGGAGGAATACTGACCAAGGGAGGTAAATCGGATCCCGAAATGGAATAAGAATCTCCTTGATGGGCTTCTCGAGCATTTGTAGCATCGTATCCACGACGGGATCCATGTCTTTGTCATGGTGATTCAACATCATCGATTCCCATGGGAACTCCATGATTTGGTGAGAGAAAGAATGATGAGTTTAAGGTTATGTTGTGCGTTTGTGTCTGGGAATTTTGATAGTGTTTGCTTCTATGGATGTTAAAAATTAGCTAGGTAAGGATGATATTGCTATGGAGAAAAAAAACCGGAAGGGGTTAAAGTGGATCTGGTCGGCTAGGTTACTATGACTGAAAGGTTGGGATATATTTTTGGTGTTTAAGGGGAAATAAATGGGTTGTTGTGATCTTGCCACGTCATCTACATAGAATTGGTTACATAAGAATTGGTTCACAAACCATGGCCCTTTGTTCAAAATCTTTACTTTATCATCTCCAATAGCACATCTGACGCTAAGTGGCCTTTGCCTAGACTGATAAATTCAATTTTCCTAGTGGCTTCTACAGGGCCAGGTGTTTTTCGATTAGATCATCCGTGGAAAAGGACTTCCCAATGACTTTTAGGAATAGGGCGTGTTGCCATGAAATAGCTAGGTTAGCTACTTTAGCAGGGGTTAGGGTGAGATAGGTTGGGTTGAAAGATGGGGGGTGGTATGGTAGCACAACATGGGTGGTTTACGAACGAGCCGGTTGGGTTAATAGGAGGCAGGGAGGATCTGTTAGGTTGTGGTGGGAGGTTGGTACTCTTGTTTGGGTTATTTCTAATATGGATGTTGGTAAGGGCGTCTCTAAAGTTAAGGGATCGTTGAACCGACGAATAAGTTCTAGGATGCGAGCTACTATTCAGGCGAAGGGGGCAGGGACCTCTTAGAGGACCAAACTCTCTCTCACTACCATTTTCTCTCTATACATTCTATTGTGCTAATTAAATTATTTATTTTACTACCATGTCATATTTAGACACAATACAATGTCTATATTATAGTCATATAAAATTTGGCTAAATCTAATTATTATTGGGGTAAAACTACCTACACGACCGAATCTTCGTTACCCTACACATACAAATAGCCATTTTAATTTAATTTGAAGACACTTGGGGTCATGTAATATTGTACTAATTCAATAGACTTTTGTGCATGAAAATGCTCATAAGCAATAACTGATATCTCAAAATGCATCAACAATATGGTCGACTAGAACATAAGCATTGCCATTTAATTAATATTGCTAAATCTTTACACTATCAAGCCAACTTCTTTATATGGTTTTAGGGAGAGTGTGTTTTGAGTGCTAGATATTCGATTTAGCGACAACCACATATTTTCTTAATGGTAAGGCCCTTTTAGAAGTTTTGAATGATAAACCTCCTACTTCTTATCATATGCACATTTTAAGGTTATATATGTTATAAAAAGCATCTAATATTGGGTCATAATAATTTGATAGTCGGACTCAGAAATGTATCTTTTGTGGTTACCCTTTCGGAAAATAAGGACCTTTAAATAATGAGAAATCTTTAATACCCTTGATGTTTTGTTCGTTGATGATATTTCATTTTCCTTAACCCATTACCAAACTAAGTACACACACCCTCTCTAGAGGTTACCCATTATCTATCAAAACATTCAGACCCTTTCTAAGGCTTATTATCAAACAAAAAGATTAAGACCCTTTTCAAAAATCACTCATTAAGCTAAGCAAAAGCCTAACTCAAAGAATCATATCATCTCAAAGTAGATGTGTAATCATTCAACAACTACTTACACCTTTTTTGTCATCGCTCGGTGACTAAGGCACAAATCAAAGTAAAAAATCAATAATGACAGTCAAATGACATAGGTCAATCCTCACCACTTTTGTAGTATTGACCGTCAACACACACCTAAAACAAAGGTTGATTTACTTTGGATAAAACCCACTCATCCAAGTTATGTGGAAACCTAAATATAAGGGCATAAACACATAGGACAAAGGTCGATTGCTTTGATACACACAACACTTGACAAATTATGTGGAAACCTAGAAAAGGTCATTACCACACAAAATTCTTTGGTAAAATCTTTGGTTGAGTCATCAACCACTAAAGATTACAGAAAACCTTATACTATCTAAATAAGACATATGTTTGCCAAGAATCACAAAAGAGACACCAAATCCTAGTGAGAGACATTCGATCTAGTTCCCCTACCCAAACATACACCCATCAAATTTGGCCTATGTTTCCTAAATATCACACAAGAGACTCTCAATCTGTAGATATCGTAATCCATCGCGATTCATTTAATGTGTCATATGATGATAATTTAAGCCTAATAAGTTTACTCATAATGGTTGTGGTAACCTCAGATAAGATTAAGCACTCTAGTTGTACTTATTTGGTCATCTTGTAAATAATGTTTTGATCAAAGGTTTCTATTGATTTAATTAAAAGGCTTTTACGTGGTTCCCAAAAGGACTTTTGGGATATAATTGATCAACTTTGAGTGAGTGGGCCCATCTCTGAAGCATGAACTATTAATTAAGGGTGTCGTTTATCCATCAAGCAGGTGGCGGTCCCACTAGGATCATAGCCGAAGCGTGTCTGGTCCTAATTAGGGTGCTTATGATCTCTAATTAGATGTTTATAGTTCTTTTAGGAAGGGCATGTATTCGAAGTTCGGTACTTTTGGTCCCTGACAACATGTTAAAAGTGTTTTAGGGAACACCTTGCATGTTGGAAAAAAAAGGGAGTTCATGGTGTAAGCAGCGTATGTGGTCCTTAAGAAGGGTTTTATGGTCCAACTCTTTGTGTGCGTGTGTGGTCCTTAGACTAGTTCTTGCTATCCAAGATGGACTGCCATGATGTTTTATGAAAATTCCGGAATTTTCTGAAATAGATTTTGTGACCACAAGCACTGTTAGAAGTGCGTGTAGTCTATTTACTTGTGTTTGCGGTCCATAGCTTGGTTCCTTTGGTCCAAGCCCGAACCGCCATGTTCTTTTATGAGTCTAGTCGGGTTTATTTGTATATGTTCTTATATACAGTGGCTTTGGTCATTCTATTTTTAAAACTGAAATCCTTCAAGAGGGAGATAAACTTTTAATGAGATTAGATAACATTCCTTTGAGATTCGAGAGATTCTAGCAAAGAAGAGTAACTTTTTTAGGGTGATTTGTGAAGGAGGACTTAAAGTCTTTATTAGTTTCGAGCTCGTGAACGAAACTTAAGCGTTAAAAGTACACTACCAAAGAGCTAAAACTCTCCTTTTTGATTTGTATGATTTATTCATGTTTTATGTTTAACATACTTTATGTTCACTAACTGCCTGCTAGGATTATTGTAATAATTTCTTAGTCTACAAAGCATGTAATTAATTTAATGCAATTAGAAGTGGTCATAGTAAAGAATTATTTATCTATGACCACCTAAATAATTTGAAGGCATGTAAATAATTAATCTTTATTTTTTTATGCATGTTCATCTATTTGATGATATATTTCTTAGCATGTTTGCATTTATAAATTTATTCATGTTATTGTTATAACATGAATCAGAAGTAGCATGTTAAATGTGTTACCTTTACTGAATTTAGTTCATATGAGCACTAAATTAAATTAAATTAAATCATGAATTGGTTATTATCATTTATGCGTGATTGTTTAATATGGTAGACTTAAGAACTTAATATATATTAGCTTAATTAAGTTGTGAATAAGTCTAACACCCCCAAACCTTTCTTTTGTTATCCATGTCCCTTAAAATAGAGCTAAAACTCAACATCATAACTCGTTCATAGCCATGATGCGGTGTTCGTTTTTAAAAGACTCGATTTTGGATCTGTATTCATGAAAATTTACACATCATCCTTGAATTATACGTATTTGTAAAAATTTTGGAAGAGGAATTTACAACATCGGGATTAAGGTTTTTGCACCGAACCTGCATTTAATACTGGCCTCATCCCTCGTTTCGAATGGTTTTCTTGTTTTCTCAAAATAAGGTAACAAACCAAATCAAGAAGTTTAACAGAACTTACAGGTGGTGTTTGGTTAAAACATTTGTACTGAATTGGAATCAAATCGGGTTATGGGGTTATGTGGTTGGAATCCCATACTTGAAACCGTGTGTTTTGTTTAAAATAAGGGATGCGTTGAAGATAAATTAGTAAAAAAAAAATATTTTACTGTCTCTCCTCTACCCTCTTTCCTCTGCTACTCTTTTGTAGCATACTCGAGTAGCTAGTCTACCATTTGTTTTTTCCAGCCAACCTCCACTTCCTTCTTCGACATTCCTCATCAGCCACCGCTACCTCCTTTAATCTGCCGCTCTCATCTCTTTCATCATCTTAAGAGACAAAAAGTTTGTTGTATATTCCCTTTCCCTTTCTCCCTCCTCTCAACCGAACTCCAACACCCACATGCTTGTGCCCCTCAAGCCCCTTCACAAACATGGACGCCTCCCCTTCTATTATAGCGAATTTGTCACCATTTCTGTTATTTCTGAAAATGGGTATAGAGTTTCATTTGGTGTTTTAGACTTGTGGTAGATTGCTGAAGTTGGTGGTGGTCAGAGGAAAGGCAATGTCCAGGGTTCTAGTCATGGGTCGTAAGCAGTAGTGAAAGTATGACCAAGAACTGGAAAGATGATGAAGTGTCAATTAAAAAAAATAAAAAGTTGATTCTGTAGGTACTAAGGGGGTTTGATCGAAGGACATGGAAGGTATGGATTTGGGCAAGCTAAATTCTTCAACCAAATAAATTAACGTGTTTGACATTCTCATCTTAGTAAAACTCACCCATTTTCATTTACACTTTTACGTCAAATAGTTGTCAGATATACCGTTTGTCTATCTTAATACTATATTTTGTGTTATACCTTAAAACTCTTAACAATATGTCATGGCCAAATATATTGTTTAATCGTTCTAATATGTGGATTCTTGCCACTTTTGTAAAAAGTACACTTGGCAAATTCATTTTGAGCATATCGTCGAACTGTTTCATATAGCATTATCTTATTAAGTTATGATCCTTCAAAAACCTCCTATTCTTTCTTTTTATTTTTCATTTCCAATAACAAAAGAAATTTAAAATGTTCTTAGTATAAAGTGGTACTTAAACTTTATTTTTACTTTTATTTTGTGTTCCATAATATGGTTTTAGGGGGTGATCAAATAATTACATTAGCACGTGCACTGTGGGTGTTGTGGGCCTTTTGGAGATGGACTGGTACACTTTTATGTGGGCCTCTAAGCTGTCGGCCCTTACAATACAAAAAGCGACGTTCATCTTTCTCTGGGTAAGCCTAGCACGTGGGATGTGCACATAAGTGGAGCTGACTATGATATAGAAACACTGATTTCTCAACAAAGCTTTTCATCCGTCCATCACTGGGTCCCACACGCTGACTATCACTCTGGGCCCTTGGATCACGAACAATCAACTAAGAAATATGGGCTTGATTTTTGGCAGATGAGGTAATGAGAGGACTAGCTCTTTTTGGATGATGTCCACCCGCAAAGGTGCCCTGTACAGCAAAGATGAAATGTTTTTCTGGACTTCTTTTTCTCGCAAGTTTCTTTTTGGTTGTGACTGATCATAAAATACCTCGACGGAGTGGAGCATTTTGATCCTCAAAATCGTGATGTTTCTGAATGCCTGATATTGTCTTTTTCATCAATTAGTCTGACAATCTTTATGCACGACACGAGACCAAAAACCAATTAGTTAAGCGGCTTTTGTTTCTATCTTCAAATGAGATGATGCATATTTACGGAATGGTTATGCCACTTATGCATTTGATAATTACTCACCCTCTCACATTATTCTAAGAAAAAAAGTTTTTAAAAAGATGTGGATAATTGCATATGGTTTTCGTTTCAACCAATCATGTATACTGGTAATTGAAAGGGTCGGGTTGTGGTTGATCGGATTCGGGTCATATCATGTCATGAGATCCAGTTATCTAAAATCATGACAATCTTTGAGTCGGTTCCCGTTAGTCCAGGTTTGGTGATAATAATTATGTATTTGGTTGAATTTGGGTTTGTTTATATTGATCTCGATCAGGTCACTTTCTCCACAAATAAGTTTCATTTTTAGTCAATTTATGCTATTATGTCATAGTAATAACATTGTCTTCAACAATTTTGTATCAAGTTTGATAAAACAAGAGTGTAATTTACTACGTAAACAAAAAAAATACTTCATTTTATATGAGACTTAACAATGAAACAATCAAGTCTGAGTTTGAGATCTGTATCGATCAGGTTGGTGCCAATCATGTTTTCGGATTTTGAGTTTTGTGTTAGGTTGGGTTCGAGTCAATTTCTGTTTTTTGACTTTTAGGTTCTACGGGTAGATTAACCATCAGATAAGATCATGTTGGTTTTGGGCGTGTTAGATTAGTTTTGCCAACTCGAATGATTTGTGTAAAGTCGGGAAAACCATTCTTTTTCTATACGAAGACGGAATAATCAAAAGTATTGTATGTATTGAATTAACTTTTTCGAATTGATTTTAGAGTAAGGGTATGTTTATTAGAGCAAAGTATTCCTTATCTTATATGAAATTTTCTATTTTTTCATAACTTTCTCATAAAAAGTGTTAAATGAGGTGGATTTTGTATATTTTCTAGAAACGTTTTAGACCTTTTTCAGATTTTTTTTTTATATTTTCGGAACATGTTGAACTTTTGTTAAATTTTTAACAGTTTATTAAATTTTCCAAACTTTTCTTATACTAAGGTTAAATAAGATGCCCTAAATAGAAATGTTAACATGAATCGTATATTTTACATATCTAATAAATTATTAATTTTCCTTACTTTTTATATTGAATTGAATTTATGCCCTACTTTTCAAATTCTGGATCCACCTTAATCACGATACCTTGTAGCCTATGACCAGTGGATTAGCTTTTTAGGCGAAATATTTTAGTCTTCTTTGGGTTCTACTAGGAAGATCACATTTATATGTTTCTTGATCTTTCAATGTAGGGATATTGCGATACGTCTAATATCACTTCTTTTTTCTCTCACAAGGATTTTTCCCCCTTCTTTATTACAAAGACCCCCCCCACCCGACACCAATATTACGTGCAATTAAGTGTGTGTTTTATAGTTATTTTCCCTAAAAATATGGGTTCCCATAAGAGGATCGAAATTAAAGGAAATGGACCAAATGCGGCAGATAGAGTTGCTAGCTAGAAGCAGAGGATAGCAGTTGTTATCCTAAAAAAATTGCGAAATTACAACTGAGTTTATATTTATTGCTAACCTCACTTTAAAAGTAAAGTTAACATAGTCTTTTAATTTGGAAAAACAAAAACTCGCTCATGTGACAAGGAACATGTTATTCGTTTCTCCCTGTTCACTTTAATTTTTTCTCTGTTTTTCTCTTTGCTTTTTAATTTCTCTCTCATACTTACACACACACAAAAAAACTCCCGTAGTGATAATGGACAAACACAAGAGTTTCAAGCATCATCCAATCCATAGCTAACATCAAAATCGTCTACTTTTTATGTTGAATTGATTTTGCCACCCTATTTTTGAGCCTGGTCAAGGAGGATTAATTGTAAGAGCCCCTTCCTCGAGGATATAATATAAGAATTAAGTAATATGTACCTAAATGTCCCTTGTGATTAATATTGATAGTTATGAGATGCGTAAGGAGATTAAATGGCTTGTACGAGTAGTTTGGCCGAATTGAATGATTTGATTCACTTGAAGTTGTATGTGAGAGAGTGGCATGTGAAAGAGTGGCGTATCAATTTCATAGTATTCGATTATTCTATATCGTTATATCCTACATATTTATAGTGGTTTGTTCAATTAATTTATTTCACTTATGCAGATTGGACAAGTGATAAAACACAATATCTTTAACAACATTAGGTTCAAATATATTTTTAATGCAAAGCTTCCAATAATAATAATAATAGTTGGGCTTTATGTTGTTCCAACCTAATTTTTACGTAAAATCTAACTTTTACATCCAAAAGGATCGATGTGCATTCACTAACCCTAGCTCATATATTTCTTAGAAATTAAAAGATAAAAAATCAGAAACATGAACTTGTTACTTGTTTGAGAAACGTTTTACAGAGGGACATTTGAAATTATACAATTATATTTCATAGGGTATATATTATTATGAACCATTACAAAATATATATGTACAAATGGTTATTGAGATCAAATAAAGTGTACTAGTCTTTGTTATAATCAAAAGTATAAAGTGGAAGAGGAGATGTAGGCATACAGTTCACTGTAAAAGTAGCTGGTTGCTACTTAACCATTTTTATCCACAACTAAAGCGAAGTCCATGCCTAACACAATGGAGCAACATGGTCACTGATCAGATATCAATATATATTCTCATCATTTCACCATAGGCAAAGGGCCCAAGAATAAGTTGTTAGTATGCATTTGTCTCTAAGATACTGTCATAATGAACACTAGCTAGAAAAGGAACTTTTGTAGTAGAAGGAAAAGGTTGCAAGAGGTGAGCTGTGCGTGGTTCATGCTTCATGCATGAGGTTGGTGAATGCTGAAGACTTTAAAAGTCACGTGTACCTTTTAACTGGGCAGCTTTATATATCAGGAGTACTGGCTAGGTCTCTGGTCAGCCATAATATGCCCCATTTGAGCGTAGATGGAAGGTCAATGTCGAAAAATGATTTATTTATCATGGCGTCTAGCATTCAGAGCTCCTTGCTGGTGGTGTCGATCTTTTTTTGTTGGAAGGGTCCCTTTTCCGATCAGTGGAGAAATTTTATTACTGGAAAAGTAAAAGGATTTTAAAGACTACTTTCTTCGTGATGCAGCATGTTACATTGTTACTACAAGTCATTAGTCATTGTTTTTTTTTTTTTTTGACATTGATCAAATCAACAGAAAACACTAAACCAAACCTACCAGCCTACAAAATTCTACGCTGATTCATACCACCAGCCCTTGTTGCCGTAGCAAGCATGTGAGCCTCATGAACCTGTGCACGATCAACCTTTGTAAGCATGCATACCTCTAATTTACGACCAAAAGATTGGATGTCCTTAACAATCCACAAAATCGAAGTTGGGGGGGATATCTTGCCCAGTAAAATCAACACCAATTGAAGAGCATCGGTATAGATAGATATCCTAGTTTTTCAAAAAAAAAAAAAAAAAAAACAGATAGATATCCTAGTAATCCTATATTGGATAGCCCATTTGATCGCACCAAAAACCGCCTGAGCTTCCGCTGTTAAACTATTAACCATACAACCTACCTGTGTATCCGAAGCAACCACTCGAGAATCACAGTCTGCCCTAACAACCCATGCCGCTGCAGCTAGAAATTGTGAAGCCGTCCATGACCCATCAACAACCGCAACGCAACCAGATGTATCCTGATAGGACATGTCCTGATGACTCCCAATATTCCCTCGCATAAACCCTGGAGGCCAAGTTGGAGTATGAAGAATCAAACCAGAACTCAAACGCACATAAGTTCCTCGACGTAGAGTGCTACTTGCATGTTGGTCCTCCACGCATTAAGCAACAAAGGTGTTAACCCAAGCAGGACTCAAGCTAACACCCTAGAATACTATTTCATTCCGTGGCACCAAATAGCCCAAAGTACCCCAACCACCAGCAACATATTATCTCGATTATGATCTTTCAACCAAAAATGAGTAAAAATTAAAGATCCATGAACCACCTTTGCATTGTAAGATGACTACTAGCCTGCGTATTAAGACCAATAGAGGAAGCGCGCCAAATCCCTTGAGTAACCAAGCAAAACCGAAAGAGGTGATCCATTGTTTCAGCTGCATTCTGGCAGAATGGACAAATGTCAGGAAGATCCACATGAACTGCCCTAAGCCTGCTCTTAACGCCAATGCACCATAGCAAAGCTTCCAAATAAAGATCTTCCATTTTGGAAGCAGGTCAAAGGCCCACAGTCTTTTCCAAAAAGCTTGATCACAATCATTGTTACCCGATACCCAGGTTTAAAATAGGGATACTAAGGAGTATATTATTATTGTTAAAATTTTCTACCTCTTCTACATTTTACTACCATTTTTTATGAATTTGGGATAGTGTTGAGTACCCCTCGCTAATCATTCGCTCTATCACTGCCATAGGCTATGCCACTATGGTACTATCAACTGGGATGGACCAGACCAAGTACCTTAAATAGTAAATTTATGGAAAAATTAATGTCAATAATCC
>CAAKMY010041026.1:0-17112 GCA_901111285.1 Corrigiola litoralis
CAACAAAACAATTATCATACTAAAATGGAACAACATGAAAATGAATTATAAACAAAAAATACACGAATCAATTACAGATCGTGCATCGCACGGGGCAAAAGCTAGTGCTCATTTATAAATTGATGTGTCATAATAAGAAGGTACTCTACCTATTAAGACAGATATTCTTTATCGGCAATCTGACATGGGAGAGTGCAGTATGAACTGGGTATGTTACAAACTCGGCTAAGGCCAAAGGAACTTTTGATGAGTGAACGTGTGGGGTTGCTTAAGCTCAACTCAACCTCTTTGCACTACTTCATGTGAACCTGTGTGATATTCTCCAACCCCTAACTCAGGCCATGCAATCACAATCAGAACCACTCAATTAAAATCAACACGGCAAATTAATCCCATCAACGACCTCAACCCATGATATCACTCCAATTTTTTAATTTTTTTGAATAACATGATATCACTTCTTGGACAAAGCTTTGCTTATACAGTTAAGACTTGGGAAAAAGCAAGACATTATGCACCAACGAATAAAATAAAAAATGTTGGTTTTTCTGCCCCCTTTTTCGATTTTCAAACTTTGACCAAAACATTAAACTAACCAGATAACGGTTCCCCCAGTTAGTCTACTAGACTACTACACAGAAACAAGAAAAAAATAAAAAGTCAGAAATTTTACACATTTTTCCCCTCTTTTTTTTTTTTTTTTTCTAGTGAAGAATAAAGAAAATCTTGTACACAGAAACAAGGAAAAAATAAAAAAATTCAGAAATATACACATTTTTTCCCCTTTTTTTTTTTTTCCGGTAGTGAAGAATAAAGAGAAGAGTATAAAAAGTAAAATAAAATATAGGGGTTTTCTTTTCTTCCTTCTTTCAATTCCCTCTTATTCACACCATACAACAAACGTATCCCTCACTTTAAGTGAGAGAAAAATTCCATCTTTGAACAAAAAATTAAATAAATAAAAAAAGAAAACCCTAAAAAAAAAACACCCTTTATCTTATTGGTCATTGATTCAACACGTTCAGTTGAGAATTTTGACTCAATTCAAGGTACCCATTTCATCATTTTGCAAAATATTTCTGGGTTTTTCTTGGTTTTCTCCAATATTGGCTATTTCATGTAAATTTCCATGATTATTGGGAGTTTGATGAGTGGAAAAAGTTGTGTATATGAGGTGGGATTTCGTTGGGTTTTATGCATTGTTTGTGTGGTATATTGGAAGTTTGATTCTTGATATGATTTGGGTATTGCCTCAATATTTGTCTTGTTGGGTGATCATGGTGCATATGTATATAGTATATGGTGAAATGAGGGTTTAATTTAGGGAGAATTAGAGTATAGTTTTTTATATATAGTTGCATCATGGGTTGTGTAAGTAGTAAGAAGGCAGCTATTGAGGATGGTCCCGGGACTCCGGAGAGGGCACCAAGTAAGAGGCTTTCTAGAACGACGTCGTCGAGTAGAGAAGCGATTAGTGCCCCTGTGATGAATAGAAGTGATAGTAGGAGTTTGTTGATTGATAGGAAAGCGAGTAGTTCGATTCGACTAGGTGAGGACCGGTCTGAGAAGAGTAGTAGAGTGAAGCCTGAGGATGCTTTGGTAAATTTTCCGAGTATTAGTAGGGTTCCTAAAGCCCGGGAAGGCGAGCAGGTTGCTGCTGGTTGGCCTTCTTGGCTTGCTTCAGCTGCTGGAGAAGCTATCAGCGGCTGGATTCCACGACGTGCTGACACTTTCGAGAGATTGGATAAAGTATGTTCTCTTTTCTACTTTAGAAGGTTTCCTTTAAGCTCGTCGTAATTGCTTGTACAGTTGTACCTTGTTCTGTTTTCTTGGTCTCTATGCACCTTGTTGTGTACGAGTGTATATGGTTATAGCCCTTTGTTATAATGATGCCTGATGGAGTTGAAGCCAATGAATATTGGGAGTTCATCAATTTTTAGAATAGTTTATTGTGAGAATCATTGATAATTTTTTTTTATTAAGTAACAATACATTCACTGATTTTCGATTTGCGAGTGTGGTCATATTATGAGCATGTGGTTATCTGAGAATATATTTTGTAACTATTTCGTTATCCCATTCAAATGTAATTGACATAAATAGTAAAACATTCATTGCCAGCAAGCTCATTTTTTAATTGATAACTTGACATAATTCACCTGTTCTTTTGAGCAAGGACGTATTTTATCACACTGCTTATGTACAACAGAATAAGACTAATGAGGTATAACATTTTATGTGGTGAATGCTTCCAAGTGATATTTAGACGGTGTGTCATGATGTTAAGTTTATGAATTCAAAACTGATGATAGAGAGAAGGCTAATTTTCCACCCAAATTATTTTCTAGTAACATAAAAGATTGAAGATCTTATAATTCTATGTAGCCCTTTTGCTAACATAGCAGCTTAAAGTTGCCATATTGTCAAAATTCTAATCACGGAAATTGAAACACGCTGCCAACAAGATGTTTCGGTTTTCAACATTAAACTGTTAATGACTCTGGACTTTTCTCTTTATCCCTCTTGATAAGTAATGTCTCCAACTTTAGTTATTTGTTCTATGATTTCTCCTTATTGCTATGGTCAAAAGAACTACCTTTGTGCCGTCATCCATGTGGTTTATTACATTATGTGCTCGTAGTTTCACCTGCCAAATTTAAATACTTCCCTTACCATCTTATCCTTTCAGATAGGTGAAGGGACTTACAGTAGTGTTTACAAAGCTCGGGATCTTATATACGGCAAGACTGTTGCTCTGAAAAGAGTACGATTTGATAACCTGGATAGGGAGAGTGTGAAATTCATGTCCAGGGAAATCCTTATACTACGTAGACTTGATCACCCTAACATAATTAAATTGGAAGGCCTGATTACATCCAGCTCATCAACCAGCTTATACCTCATTTTTGAATACATGCATCATGACCTTACTGGTCTTGCATCTCTTCCAGGCCTCAAGTTCACAGAGCCCCAGGTACCTATATCTCAACTATTTGCTTTTCTAGCGGCATGTTTTCCTTTGCTAGGCATCTAATTTACAAGTTCTCAGGTTGCAAATGTATCTTTGTCAGGTAAAATGTTTTATGCAGCAGCTTCTTAGTGGCCTTGATTATTGCCACAGTAATGGAGTACTGCATCGTGACATAAAGGGGTCAAACCTTTTGATTGATGATTGTGGCATCTTGAAAATTGCGGACTTTGGGTTGGCAACGTTTTTTGATCCTCAGAAGAGTCTGCCGCTGACAAGCCGAGTGGTAACTCTGTGGTATAGGCCACCTGAACTTTTACTTGGTGCCACTCATTATGGGGTTTCTGTGGACTTGTGGAGTGCTGGTTGCATTCTCGGAGAACTGTATGCAGGCAGGCCGATCATGCCTGGGAGGACAGAGGTAAAATATTTGAGAGAATACATGGTCTTATGCTCAAAATTATCTAGCTCGCTTGAAGACGTCCATTTTTGCTTAAAACTTAGATAAAAATGTGCGGTAGTATTGCTTCAGCTGGTTTTACTGGTTTGAACTGTAGATTTTCCAAGACTTAGGACCTGCAGCATTGAATCTGCGTTTTCTAAGACACTTAGTCAACTTGTTGCTTGTGCTCAGTATGAGCTTCCTTGTTTGCTTTGAAGGTTAAGAGGTAATATTACAACTTCACAGTCCAACCTGAAGTTTGACATGGTGAGTCAATTGGGCTAATTGCTCTGTCAACTTGACTAGTATTTTTTTGACCCACGTGGGTTGCTTTTGTTAAATAATAGTTTCAAATAATATATGCCAAAAGTGAATCACATGATCATAGAGGGAAGAAAAGCAAAGTTCAAAAAGTTAAGAAAAGAAGAGGAAGTCTAGAAAATTAAATAAAAGAAAAGTTGAAGGAAGGTTCATACCCGCACGTGTTCATTCACAAGTGTTAAATGTAGTACGTTTCTTGCAGTAACTTCCTAATAATGTTTAGTAATCTTTTATCTGATCTGTATTTTATTAAGACTCTTAGGACTATATTTTGATGTTAAAGTGGACACTTGGCAAATAAGGAGAAAGCAAGTCTCAACGCGAGGTTAAATTAAAACATGTAAACCTGCTTGATGCCTTCATATATTAACTACTTGTAGACAACTTTAAGTTCGGTGTTAGTTCTAACTGTATTTTGCTCTCTTTTTGTAATGGACACACCCCTTTTTTGTTCTTTTACAACAACAACCAAGCCTCAATCTCAAAATAATTGGGATCGGCTATTATGAACTAGTGTTAGGACTCGCACCGGAGCATGAGAGATATAGAGAGGTAAGGTGGGAGGGAGAGAAAGAGAGAGAGGGGGGGGGGGGTACTAGTACTAAAACTTAATCATCTAAATGGATCGTTGTCCTCTATTTAGATTTTAGACCTCTTTTTGTAATGGACACACCCCTTTCTTGTCCTTTACACAACAACAACAACCAAGCCTTAATCTCAATATTTAATTGGGATCGGCTATCATGAACTAGTATAAGGACTTGTACGAGAGCATGAGTGATAGGTAGGGAGGGAGGGAGAGAAAGAGGGAGAGGAGGAGGGAGAGAAAGAGGGAGAGGAGGAGAGAGAGGGGTAGGGTGGGAGGGGTGTAGTACTACTAAGGGCCTGTTCTCCTCAACTTATTTCTACTTATTTTCAGGAAAAATAAGATAAGTTCAGATTAAATAAGAAAAGTTCAGATAAAATAAGTAAAGTTTAGAAAAATAAGCAAAAATAAGTAAAGTTCAGGAAAACAAGTAAAAATATGTAAAATAAGTAAAAATAAGTAAACTTGAGCTATCAAAACAACATGAATCAGGGAAAATAAGTAAAAATAAGTAAAGTTCAGAAAAATCAGTAAAAATAAGTAAAGTTCAGAAAAAATAAGTAAAAATAAGAAAAGTTCAGAAACAATCAGAAAAAATAAGAAAAAAGCAGATATGATAAGATAAGATAAGTGAAAATAAGTTGAAGAGAACAGGCCCTAATCAAAGTAAAGCTACACTAAAACACAATCATCAACATGGATCGTTGTCCTCTATTTAGCCCTATCCAGCACCATGCTCTAATACCCAAACGAGAAAAATATCATTATGAATGCACCTAAGTCACTCCAATTTTTCATTTTTACTTCAAATACTTGTGTGAAATACTGTATGGACACCTGATTAGACAAGTCCGTTCGTGCAACACTTGTGCCAAAGTGTGAGTAATATAGGAACTCTTTGATTGTGGACTCTTGACTAAATATGTTAAGAAAGAAAAAATTTATAGAAGGAGAAAGAAACTCTATGAATAAAGTCCATAGGACATAAGAAGAAAGAGAAAATCACATTGCTAAAGAAACCCTTCTGAAGGACGCTACCCTCATTATTAACATTAGACTTTCACTTTAGTGTTTATTCTTTGTTATCATTTTTTCTCCTCATAGCATCAACAAACTTCAAATTCATATTACCAAAGGATTCCATCCTTGGTTATCAGCTTCTTTGCTGACAGGAGTCAATCTGGAAGCAGATTAATTTACTGAGTGGGCATATGAATTAGCAGATTACCATTATCCTTGATACCTTCTTGGGGCAATGAACTATTCTCAAAGGGGATAGATTCCTTTTGACTCCATGAATCCACATTGGTGACTTGATATAGAAACATTACCAAGGTCTGACGTTTTATTAGGATTGGCTCTCGAGTAAATAAAAGTTGTATGTTAGGATCTTGTACCAAAGTTTCAACATCCAAGTCCCAGAGCCTCAAAAGTCCTTAAGAAAACCGGCACGAAAGGTCATGCACTAAAGAATCAGAGGATATACGGATTACAATTCTGTTGATTTTTATAACAATTTCCTGTTCCTACAGAATATGCCTTGGAACGAACCTTAAAGAGTTATGAAAACATCTCTGCTATTTCTTGCAAGCTGGAGAAGAACGAAGTTGGATGTAATCTAACACTTCTAGTGTTGTAGTTGTAATCATTAAATAGTTATCATATAGTCACTTTCACCCACAAATTTCCAGCGTCGTAGTTGTTTAATTTTTGCTACAGAATGGTAGGGTGCCGTCATTTCAATTTTGTTTGATTCTTTCATACGTCAGGAGATGGAGAAATCAAATTCCTCTCTAATACAAGTTCCGATAGACTGTAGACCAAAGTTGTCTTATATGCTGCTCGATCACGTTAAATCTCAGCCCACCTAAACTGACGGCTTCAAGCTCGATCATTATTGAAGAAGAAATGGATTTGTGTGTCATCAATTAAAGCTGCTTCACTACTAATTTATTTGCATCCTTAGTTCCTTACATTTGTTTAAATCCTTGTAGGTTGAACAATTGCACAAAATCTTTAAACTTTGTGGTTCTCCACCTGAGGAATATTGGGAAAACTCGAACTTTCGCCATTCAACTACATTCAAACCTCAAAGACCTTACCGAAGACGTGTTTCAGAAAGGTTCCAAGATGTAACTGCTCCTGCCTTAGCTCTTATCGAGACTCTACTTTCTATAGAGTCTGCCTCTCGCGGGACTGCGGCTTCTGCTATTAAGAGTGAGGTATGTATATCTGTATCTAGAGTAACAGTAGCATGATTCGTTCCTCATTTTATTTCTTGGAGACTGGGAAATGATCAACTTTAGAAGCTAAATGTCGGAACTAAATGTTTAGTTTCATAAGGTAGAAACTGACAGTGAACTCCTCACTAGTTCCAAGTTCTGTCTCTGCTCTTGTTCAGTATTCTCTTACACTTGTTCGCCACCTGTGGCCATTATATGTGGGGCTCACCACGTTGTCCTATGTCGTACATCCATGTATTCTTTCAATAATGTGGAGAGTCCCATTCCGATATCTACAAGACTAGTTAGTGTAGTAATCAACACCAAAGTTGGGTTATCTTATCGACATAGCAAGGAAAAAAATTGCTATCTCTTTAACCAGGTTTTCCTGTGTTATACACATACATCCCTGAACTGTTTCAATAATGTGGAGAAGCTCATACCATTCCCACAACACTGGTTAGTGTAATCATGCACAAGTATTGATTTAGTCAGAGAGAGGAAGAAAATGTTTCACCCTCTCTTTTCTGAGCACATTACGTCGAAGGATATGATCATCACATCTATGCTTATCATAATTATAACTGAAACTGAGTGTTTCTCATTTGGGATGACAGATGGTTACCTTCTCTCTGTTAAAAAGTTTGTAGCTCGTGTGTATTGGGCATCAGTGCAGGAAAAAGATGTCTCTGCTGTGCCACAAAGGCTGTGTTCATTTGCTAGTTCCGTTTGGTATGTGTTTTTGGGGACGGGTATGAGGTGCGTGTATGTTGGGCATGTGTGGTTTCTTGTGCAAATGTGTGTGTATGGGCGTACATGTGTGCTGTGGGGCTTGTTTAAAGCGAGACAATTCCTTACCCAGCGAGTCCGTGATAGGCTGGCCATAAAAGGCAACTCTATTGCTGCTACAGACCTCCACAACCCGTTAGCCATCACACATCCTCTTTATTCATCCTTTCTTGCTTTCTATGTGTTGTTTCTCTCCTAAGTACTGACTGGCTTCTCCTCTTCCCGTTTCTGGTCAACACTAAGGACTCTGTGGTCCTCTTTTGCTACTGTCAAGCCCATTTACAGGCCTAACCACTATGCTGCCGTCGCAACTGATTGATGCCCAATGCTACACTTTTAAGTACTTAGATATATAAAACGGAGATATTGGTAGAAGTGCATTAATAAGTAAAAGAAAAGAAGCAGAAAAGCTCCCAACGCTTTCTGTGGTGTAACCTCTAAACTAGAACTAACATTGGTGACGGTAGTTTTATAGTTTATGGCTAAAATGCTCATTGCTTTGCTATTATGCTAGTTTCAAAACAAGCTAGAGCCAGGTTTCATGTCAAGCCCTGTACGTAAATACTATACTACCTTCGTAAGAAAACAACTAGCTCTAGTGGTTAGAGCTCTCTTACCCCAATCATGAG
The DNA here is from genome assembly GCA_901111285.1 of Corrigiola litoralis. Lineage (NCBI taxonomy): Eukaryota > Viridiplantae > Streptophyta > Magnoliopsida > Caryophyllales > Caryophyllaceae > Corrigiola > Corrigiola litoralis. The sequence continues at coordinate 7,958 of CAAKMY010041026.1, forward strand.
GTTGGGGGGTCGATTCTTATCAGCGACTATGAGCGCACGTTTCAGACCAAAAAAAAAACTATACTATCTTCTTAACTGATTGGTGCTCAATGCTACACCTCAAGGGCTTGGATACGTAAAAACGAGGTAAGGTAGAAGATGCATATGAGTAAGTAAACTTATGAAAAAGAAAACAAGTATAAAAACTCCCTAAAATTCATGTGGTGTTTCCTCTTAAGCTAGAAGTAATGTTAGTGATGATAGTTTATCTCATATGATGCTGGTTTCAATTTGGGCTAGAACCAGGTCCCAAATATTTTTGTGTTATAAATTCAAGAAGGGAGTCTTGTCAGAATTGTAACATTTTCCCAATGCATCAGTATTAAGACATTTGTCTATTTGCCACTTTGATCTGCATGCCTATAGCTATCTCACTAGCTACTTCGTCTTCTTTCCTATTCACATGCATAATGTCAATAAACAATTGATTTGGTAGCTTCCCTTTTTCTTTTCTTGTAGTTATTTTTGAAGGAAAGAGGAGGAGGGGGGGGGGGGGTTCATTAATGTAAAGCCAAACGACTCTTACAACCATCTTTTCATAGATTCTAAATTGTAGTACAAATATTTACGTAAAAATGGCTCTGCTTCTGCTCCTGCATTATGCCACAAATTTGGCTATGAATAATTGTTGTCTTTGCATTTTTGATGACAGAGCTCCAGCCTCCATTCCGACATATTCCATAAAAATGCAAATGTGCAAGATGGAAAATCTGCATCCTTGAACTCACTTAAATCTACTGATCTCAAAAACCCTAGAAGAGGGGATTGACTCTTACTCTCACCAAATTGGTGAATACTCAAAACTCCTCCAAGAGGGAACTGACTTTCACCATATTGGTGAACTTAATTGACTGGAAAACACAAGTAAATGTCAAAAATTATAAAAGCTGAGGCTTACCAGTTAGCCCCAAAAACACTTACATGGAGGCTAGGGTTTGAAGGAGAGAGGATGAGAAAGGTCTTACCTTTTAGGTTTTTTTCTTTCTTGTTAAAGCTAAATATAAGGCTTATCTGTTGTGAGTCTTGAGATTCTTCCATAATTAAATTGAGGTGGGCTAAGGTTTATAACTAGGTGTAATTGTGACTTTCCCGTGATCAGGAAGTTAAATGACAAAAATACTCTTGACCTTCAGTAATGAATGCCAAGTATAGACTGGAAGGTTTGTTTATGTGTTTGGTTAGTGGCTTATGTGGTAGCTTGTAGCTTTTAATTTCGTAATACAAACTGGCTATTTAATTGATTCCGCCGCCCATTTATTCACTGGGTTTTCGTCGTCCTTTTGCTTTTGCCAACTATATTTGCTTTTCATGCTCATTTTAGAAGGAAGGTAAATTTTTTTATTTAAAAATTCAATATATACTGTATAATATGAACATGAGCGAAGATTTTGTTGTTGATTTTATTAGTATTACTTCTTTTGCTCTTTCTTTCTGTCCCCTCTTATATTCTCCGACGAGTAAACATGTTAGCCGGCCCTAATCATTTGGGATTAAGGCTTAATGGTTGATGTATAATATGAACATGAGTGAACACTTTGTTGTTTAGGTGAGTTTTAGTCTTTTCAAATGGTGTCTTGTCTTACTTATCATTGTTTGAATTCAGTTACTGAGTTATACAAATTTAGGCTAACTTTAGTCTTTTCATATTGTTCATGAATAGTTCTACGACTTGGAGACTAATTTGGGTTCCACGAGAAACCAATGCCAAGTCAGCTTCTGGTGACAAAAACTTCAGAATAACACTTGAGTAATTTGAAACCTTAGTCTAACCTGGCTTGATTATGAGATTTCAGTAATACTTGACTTCGTTGAGTTTATCCTAAATAGAATGATAAATTTCTTCTGCCTATAAACTTTAGAACAAAGAAAAACAACCACCTAATATTAATTCCGCCATATGTGGGAGGTCTAAGCTTTATGCAGCCTTACCCCTAACTGATCTCCGAGGATTGGGAGAGAGGTTGTCTCTGAAAGAACCACAAAAGCAATCTGTACAAAGTTGCCTATAAACTTTCCGTTGGTAAATTGTTTCATTACTGGTCCTCTTGTTGATTTTATATCTCTTTGAAAATGCAGTTTTTTACTACGAAGCCTCTTGCTTGTGATCCTTCTAGTTTGCCGAAATATCCTCCTAGCAAAGAAATTGATGCAAGAAGGCGCGAGGAAGAAATCAAAAGGTATTTCCCTTTCTCACAAAATGAGTTCAGAATGATTCTGCATTTGCCATCTGGTTTCATTTCAGTATTATTGATTGAGCTTTGATCATCCAATATTTACCCTCTGGCATTATTTTGACTCAAATGTATCTACCAAGCACACATCTTTCAACTGAAAGGCTCAAGCACAATGAATGAGAAGTAGGAGAAGAAACGATTGTGTCTAGTTTTTTCATGAGTGTTATGAGTATATAAACATTTATCATTAATAGATCTTTTTAAGGAAAGCAGAAACAAAATTTTGAAGCTCCAGTTGAAGGAATTATAACATGAACGGATTTTACTTGTTATTTTGGGGTTTTTGTGCTTGGCTTGCACTAAAATAATGGGATATAACCTGTATGCACTGCACAAAGAGCAAGAATACAAGGTTTATATGAGTCTCACAATTCACCAACATCTAACAAGATTAAGAAAGCACGAACTCACAAAGAGGACGACTTATCTCACTATGAACATAATATTTCGGTGAATTCAGTAAGAGATTCAAGGGTGATGTCACAAAGAAAAACGGAGTCTTTATCCCACACATGACACCATAAACATCTCTTTTTGTGGCTTATATAGGCTACAAGATATCCCTACTAGGCTACTAGAATAAAGAACACAAATCAATTGGACACCTAAACACACAAGGTATTCTTTCCTAAAACAACGCTCTCAGATAAGTAATAATCTGTAAAAATTATGAAAAGATTGCACTAAGTAAATAATCCTAAATGCCTAGGAAACTATGTATTATACGTGCATGACATAGCCTTTGGCTACAAGTAGACCCATGAACATTCTAGAACTCAAATGTGGAGCTGCTGTAGAGCTGGTGATAGTTACCTGGACTGTTCCTTAGTTGTCGTGCACATGTTAACCCACAGATATACTGCAAGTCTGCAACCTCAACTTTGTCAAGCTATCCACTGATTTTAGGTTCTTTTCGACTTAAGAACAAAGGACAATATTGTCCAATGATTAGTTCTTGGTTATTCATCAATCATCTCCCTTGTCCCCGTCCCCCCCCCCCCCCCCCCCCCGGTGAAAAGGAAAAAACAGTTACTGATGATTGACGATAAAAAGACAATTTCTTGGAATTCGAAGGCAGTTTGTAAATATTTCTAAGTTACTACTCTGTCCCAATTAATCTCCATTTGGGGATGTCCTGAATGAGATGAAAAAAGAAGACAACAGAAGAGGCGGACCTTTAAACAATAACTACAACAACAACAAAGCTTTTGTCCCAAAAAAAAAAATGTTTCTCTGTCTTTTAAATGGCGAGATTTGAAGTGAATAGATGTGTATATATTGGTTGTAAGGTTCTTAGGATTTTCTTATACTTTATATGGCATAGATTGATCAATTGTACAGTGTTTTCTAGAATGGGACACAGGGATGCACAAAGTATAGTCAAGCTCTGCTTAGTTTTAAATTCAAGCGGTCAACTATTATCTCTCAGTTTACCAAACAGCTTCTGCATAATCAGTTGACGTTATTGTAGTGAATGTGCTCAGTCCTAAGCTAACTATGTTTTGTCAACATTTCACAATTTAGTAGATTAAGGCCAAACTATCTAATAACATATTGGTAATGCTTTTCACCACAACAGCTAATCAGCATTTTAGCACTGTAATGACCACTAAATATGTGAAATGTTTATTTACTAAACACTTGGATGCTAATTTTTATGCTATCAAGAACTTTGGTTTGTGTTTATTCATATTATGATGTTTATGTGTGCATAAATGCACTTTAATAAAAGATTGTTGTAACTGCTCGTATAAATGTACTAATTTAGGAATAGAGAAATACTGTGGTAGTGCACTTTTACTTTCTTTACCTATGATAACCATGTTTGCCTAATTGTGTGTGTTTATAACTTCTTTATTCCTCTAGAGATATGATGTCTTTTAGTATTGTTGGTTTCTAAATATTGCAGGCGTCAAGCTTTAGAGAGCAAGCGAGATAGGCTTGATCAGGGAACACTAGGCCCTCAAGACTCCGGAGCAACTCTATCAGCAAAGGTCAATGCTGAATTTGTTTCATCATTGCAGGTAGAGTAGCAGTGTGTTTGGTTATACTTAAGTGGCATTATGCAATGTGTTTACAGAAGTATGACTTTGTCCCTGGCCTCATTTGTGGCTTCGGCTCTGAGTGTCTTCTTCCACCATAAGTTATTAAGCATTTGATATTGCACCTATAAGCAAATATGCCTGATCAGAGCTCTAAAATTCATGTTAGCTTTGGATTGTCAGCTACATCTTTGTCATGGGTGTCTACTCTCCATTATCTCTAGAAAGACTGCCTCCCCCCCCCTTCCCCCATAAGCACAAGCTCTCCTTTCTGTAGTCTTCTTATTGATTTCTCAAACTTTGGATATTGAATAGATAAGCTATGATTTATACTGAGTTCTAGATTCAAGAGTTATCAAGGACTTCTTTTTCGGTGGAATTTTTGGGCTCCTAGACATCAGTTAGCAACTGGTTTAAATTGGAGCCTACAGTCCAGGAGTTTAGTGGGCATATTATAAAACGGAAATTGCCCCCAGTTCCTATTCCATTTTTTTTTTTTTTGTTTTCTGTAGATTTTGATCTTGAACTTATTAGTTACTAGAGCTCTCGGTTGCTTTTCATCAGTCCATAGCCAGATTGGTTTTAGCAATTGAAAGCCCATTCCCCTTCGAGAGTCACAGCTGTGGCCTTTCAAGCATTAGACACTTCTGCTTCTAGCATTGTTAAATTAAATGAATTTGGTTGGTCCATTTTCATTTGTTAGTATCCTTTTTTGGCTTTTCTTGCTTGATGGCTTCCGCCTTTTGTTCTTCGTTCAGAATCCTAGATACAATCGTATCTTAGGGAATGGAAAGAATCGTGACGTAGTGTTTAGAGTTTCATAATATTGAAATTTCACTTAGCAAAATTTTAAAGTTTCTTTATTTTAAATCAATTTCAGTTTTGTGCTTTGATCTATTTATTAGCAGTTCTGACAAAGATCCCTCGCAGGTCAAACTATTCTTCTATTACAAATTTGATCATCCATGAAGTTGATTAGTCTTGTCAATAATTCGTACAATACTTTGCATGCATTTTGTTTGCCACATTGCCTTTAGTGTATATCGTCTTTGAAGATAAATCATTAACTCTTGATGATTATTTTTGGAAGTAAACCCTATCAGTCACCTAGAGGAATCATGATGAAAATAGATTATAAGAAGGATGCAGGTTTAACGGTCTAGTTCTATGATTGAGAGATAATCAAAGATGTGAGCTTTTTAGCTTGACCAGTGTTTTTGTGTTGTTGGCTTAATTGACCAACACTGTTTCATGGATATAGATTTTTGGGCACTGTTTGTTCATACCTCATTAATTTTTTGGAAATGGCCCTTCTAGAGCTTAACGCTTTGTTTTTCGGATGTTGTTTTCTCGGATCAGAAGGAAGGAATATAGTTACCGGGGGGGAAGATGAGAGTGCCAACTATCGTTGCGTTGCACATGAGCTTTCGAGAGCCCGGTCCGGATCTAAAGGATTTGTTATCTATGTCTCATGTCTTTCAGCTTAGTGGGATCCGAGAAAACAATGTCCGAAAAATAGAGCTGAATTAGGTTTTTTCGGTGTTCTCGTTCTCGATGGTTGCACCGCTTAATCGTGCTTTCTATTCCTTTTTTATAAAAGGAGAAGACAAGGAAGGGCTTTAGCCCAATATTCAGTCATGAGTGCTCTACCTACTTAAAAGTTGAAAATAGGCTAAGGGCCATTGCTGCCTGGATGTGTCTGTCATTACTTTTCTGGATGAAATCGTTCATGTTTCCGATCTCCTCTAGCTAGTATTTATCATCACGATGTTTGTGACCTCACCTTTATCCCTTCCACAGCTGGGTTCTCACATCACGTCATCATACAGAGGTTGCTGGTGGTGCTCTAGACAAGCTTCTTATCTATAGCTCATACAGAAAAGACCCAAGTTTGACAAGATAAAAAAAAAACTATAAATAGATACCTAATCTGCGAGTATTGTCCTAAATCAACTTATACTCCTCTGACATCATTTTACAGCAATTTTATTAACAACAACAACCCAATAGGGATCTCATTCAAGGCGGGGTTTTGGAAGGTCCAAGATGTACAAAGTCTTACCCCTAAATCTAGAATGACTAATAGAGAGGCAATTATGCTAATATAGATTTTAGACAAAGGCTTATATATTCCTTGCGCTTCTTTTTATCGTGAAGTAGCTAATGGTTGGTGCACTTCATCTCAATTGGCAATTGGAAACAACCTTTCTGTGTTGTGTTATTGCAATGTAGGGTTAAGGTTGCATACACCCGTCCCCCTATCCCGCTTAGGTGGGAGCCTTATCGTTGACACTGAGGTAATGCTGTTGTTGTTAAGATCTTTGACAAAGTCAACAATATTCTGAGCTTAGTAATAATGATAAATTAATAATAAAGAAAAATAGTTTCCTGGATATCTTTATTCAGTATTGGTACTTGACAACTAGCATCTTTTTAAGTTCTATGACTTCACTTATGCTGAGCGGAACCTCTGTCTTAGGTCCTTGTTTTGAAGGGTATCCTGCTATCAGGTTAAAGATGTAAGCTTTAGGCAGTATGCTTTAGATTCAATTGAAGAACGCAGCATTTTAGAAATGTTTCATGCTTCGTAAATTGTAAGGGCTATTTGTTTCTAATAGTAGATTATACTGTTTGTTTTCTTTTAGCATGTGTCTCCAAATTCGTTAATACTGTCTCTTTCTTTCTTTCTTTTAGATATTAGGTTGGGGGTGGAGGCGCGGTTTTAGACTTTTAGGAGATATGATACTGCCTCATGAAATCCATATTTTTTCTTTTTAGTGCATGAACACAAGTGCACAAGCCTCTGGGCTCTGAAAAGAACTCATGTATAGGGTATTGGAACTATATAAATTCACAGTTCCATGCTTATATTCAAGGAAAGACAACCTTCTCCGTACTCTGCATTTTAAGTTTTTTCTCCGGTTCATATGCATATATAACTGGCACCTAAGTCATGCTCTCCGTTATTGAATTGCAGAACAAAGGGCACTCCCAGTTACGGCCTGATCACAATTTGTCCAGGTCCCGCCAACATGAATCTACTTCTGGTCCTTTAGTTGATCCTGCTAGAAATTCTCAAGATGTCAAAGAAGTGAGTAAAGAAATCTTTGACCGCCTTCATAGGAGGGGCATATACTCAGGTCCATTAACTAGTGGGGCTGGAAATGCTGAAAGGAAGCTGAAAGATCAACCATCTTTTTCAAGGATACCCAATCTAACAACGATATCTAGTTTAGCACCAAATAGGGCTTTGGTGGCTGAAGATAATTCTCGAAGACATGGCTTTTCACAAAATAAGAAGTCAGCTGATTCTGCGGGAAGATTCGAGGGAGCTGTCAGCGAATTGGATAGAAGAAGAAATGAGGAGTGGTCGAAATACTCGGGTTCTCATCAATTTGAAGACAGCGCCCGTGCCAGGAGACCTGCATTGGTAAGTTATGAGTAGTTCTTGTGTGGTATCTGCTAAAATTTTAGCACTTTAGCTTGAGAATAAACTGTCTGCATAATTTGGTCAAAACACAGCTATCACACCAAGCAAATTGAACTTCAACTTATCAAATTTTCTCTCTACTTTTTGAATTGAAGAATGAAAATCTTCTGGAGAACTAAACTATGTAGTCCTGGACCTTATTTATGTGTGGCCCTCTTGCAATATGATTAAGTTACAAAGTGAATGTTAGGCATAGAATTTTTAAACTTGTTACTTAAGCGAAGCTCTTTTCTGTCTCTCTTCTGTCCAGCATGGTTATGCACCTGACAATGAAAGAATGCACTTATCTGGCCCATTACTCCATCCTTCGAACGATCTCGATCAGATGCTCAAGGAGCATGATCGACGTATCCAAGAGGCAGCTCGTCGTGCTAGGCTTGAGAAGTTTAAGCGTAGCAAAGTGCTGGCAAGATGATCAGGTGTATTGGTTACTGTTGCGTGGTTTTGGATCTGGTAAATACGCCAAAGACAAGCCTAGGTGCCTTCAGGCTTGCATGTATATACAAACACACCGATGCATATGCCTGGGTGGTTGAAGAGTAATCAAATTCAATGCACATTCTATAAATATGTACATGTATTCTGGTAATATTAGTCATTTAGGTCTGTAATGATTGCTTCAATATCATAATGAGCATATTGCAATTCTTGAAGCAACTTCAGGTTTGGATTTTTAATGTTCCACTTCCAGCTATTTCAGTTCACTTAAAATGTGCAGTTTTGAGTCATGTTTTACTGTAGTAAAAGGCAAAGGTTTTTCCTTTAAGGCATTCAAGTTCTATAGGTCAGGGTTATTTCTGTTCCACGAGCAAGCTCAAATAATTGACTGAGCAGCCTTACGCATATTGAAGCTTGTGTAGTTTGTTTGTTACTTGCTCACACTGCTTGTCTTTTTTTTTACAAAGGCTCACACTGCTTGTCAGCACAATTGTTTAGTGAATGTGGGAGTCCTTAGAGAAGGCAAAACTGACCGACTGTTTTTTAATTCAAAGGTAATGTTGCCAACTTTTCGACCTGCTACTTCATATTCAAATCTATGAGAGCTATAAAAAGGCAAAATTGACATATGAGTTCAACAAACTAAATCTTTCCTAAAATAAAGGTTATAACATCACAAAAATACATTTTCAGTTTAGCATACACGTTTTATATAAATTGAATTTGTTTGACAAAATCGTGATATTAATCAACACGTTCAACAATGTCTGAAGGAACCGTGATTATTTGCTGGTGCATCATGCAGACAAGTTGTTGCAAATAAGAAACTATTCGTAGATAGGTTTCTTATTTTGAACTCCACTTCTTTTCTTGAGGCTTATGAATATTAACTCAATCAATAAACTCATTAGA
>CAAKMY010041035.1:0-12039 GCA_901111285.1 Corrigiola litoralis
GCGTCGCGTATTATAGAATTTTTGGGCATATAAATGTATATATCCCCAAGTTTATGGGGTATAAGTATTGTACGGAGTATTTACTAATATAGACGTATGATATGCACTTCAAGCCACTTTAAGATTCTTATTGTTTACGCAATAATTTTCCAAAATTTAATTCATTATTTTTTGTCTTTCCCTGTCATATTGAAATGTGATTAAATTAAAAAACTATCTTTGTTTTCCTTGCCTTTATAAATTTACTTAAGAAAGTTTTTTTTTTGTCATACTGAAACTTCAATAAATTAAATTATTTTTGTACATGTCGCTCTACATTGCACCGAAAAGTTCATCTTGATGTTTATTACAAAAAGATAATTTGGAAGTAGGAAACCGTATACATTATTATTGTTAATTATATTAGTATAATAGAATTCTAAATTGAAGAAAAATACTAATCCTACTGATTAATATATAACACAGATATAAGTAATAAACAAAAAACATACATAATCTTATTCAAGAGATAACACAAGAAAAGTATAACAGTTATTAGTAATCCAACTCGATCGACATTAATATTATTAGTTCGATCTCTTCAATATTAAAACTACAGGTGTACGTACAATTTTCCTCGCATATAATTTTTCAATTTTCCACCAATATATTGCAAAGGGGTATTGGGCTCTCATAGTCTAGAATATACTCCCTCTTTATCATAAAAAGTGTGTTGTTTTATGTAATTACTCTTTTCCATAAGTACTTTCTAACTCTTTTTTTTAGGGCAGAGTTCACATACTTACGAATTGAAAAGCCTCAATCCGAAGGCAATGCAGGGTAGTTGATGAATAAATCCTCGGACGCCAACCGCGTTGCATTAACATAATCCTGAGGATTATGATCAATGAACCAGGGAATCGGGATCGCAAAGAGCCTAGCCACTAAGAGCAGCCAACCTTCTCTAAAATCTGGACCTGCTGTGAACCCAATTATTAATCCCCTTATCAACTGCCAAACCGCTATTGGCGGCCATCCTAGTACCCATCTCATTAGTGTCAAAACTCTTCTGACGTACTTCTTCAGACAACCTTCTTTTTCATTTTTCTTAGTAGGTTTCTGCTCTTCATCAACAATCTGCACCAATGAAATTAAACTTAAGGTTAATGAGTAATGGTTCAATTAGCTGTAGATAATTGAATAACTTGTATTCACATTCTTGTAGCGTTACTATTCTTAAAATTGTAACAGATAGGATATATATGGTTTTTTCATGCTTAAGCACTACAAAATGATATTTTCATGCTTAAGCACTACAAAATGATCAATCTGAATATATTAGATACTGTCATTCTATTTCAATCGTCCTTACAGTTTCTCAAGATCGAAAGATTATCTTCACTCAAAATTATGTTAGTAAGAGATACGGAGTAACTATTATTGTGAAGGTGTTATCCTACGACTAGTAGTAAAAAAACGGAGGCAGTAGCAGGTATCTTGCAATAGCAAGAGAAAAAGAGGAGGGCAAATGATCAAGCTAACCTTTCCTTGGTAGAGGCTGTTAAAACTAATGCATGTCCCAAAGTGCTTAAACGTCATGACGGGTTTACCAAATGGCACTCTTGGCACAACATCATAGCCATACACGATTCTGTAATACTTAATACTATGCTGTCTCAAATACCTTTTCACAAATTGCCCAAATTTTTCATTTCCAACCCTTGGCTGTCCATAAGTATAAATAGCCTCCAATCTATCTAATATGTCCACCTCTTTATGTAAGGCTAGGATTGCTGGGAAGAGAATTGCAAGTGCACCCCCTAAACTGTGCCCTGTCACGATAAATTTGGCCTTCTTATTTTTTGCCATAATGTCTCTAAGTTTGTCTCTTATTGTGTAATAAGCTAGGGGGTGTTCAGGGTCAGGTTTAATTTGCTTAGGCCAATAACCATAGTAATCTCCTAACGGCTCGCCATACTCAGGTAAGTACTTTTTTAGACCCATGGCTATCATGAAGCCCTTGTGAACTTTGCCCATTCCATTGATTTTCAACCACGAGATATCAAAATCGGTGCTCCAGTCTTTCGCATCGAATGCTGAGGTGCCCCTGAAGGCCAAAATGATCATATCACTCTCTGCTTTCTCGTCACGCATGATGAATGCTTGTGTCGTTTTCTCGGTCAGGAATTCTGTAAAATAAAATATGATCAATACATAAGTTTTAGTGATATGCATCAATAAAAAGCACTGAATTAAAGCGTTCTTTTATTTCGAATCATTTCCAAATTATTAAAAACTCAAAAATTTACGTGAGATCATGAGATGGTGTCATTATTACCAATGGTGAACCTAGAAATGCATTAATATTTAAACGGCCCAACTGAACCTTTTTTTAAACTATGGAAATACTTTCTACTAGAGTATTAAATAGGGCACTTTGCGTCTTATATTTTTAATATTTTTTGTTATTAAAGTTTTAAAATTTTTTACTTTTTTTTTTTTTTTTTGATCTAAAAGAGAGCCAAGCCTCAAAATATTAAGCACTACTAGCCCTAACCATACGAGGAAGGGCCACACCCATAATATCTTCCCTAATTATGTCTCTGAGTTCAGCTTCTAGAGAGTGAACAACCACCATCTTGTCCGTACTCTCGACTCCCTTATTGGCAAGCCAATCCGCCGCCCTATTCCCTTCTCTATACACATGCTCCACCTCAACTTGCCACTGGCTTCTTGCGATTAGATGCTTGCAATGTTGAACTTGGAAGCGCGAAGGCCCTGGGGGCACTTCCTTTTTCTTTCCACGCAAGTAGAATTATCTAAGCCAACCTTCACCCCTTCCGATAACCCTGCTCCCAAGCCACGAGCTAAAGCAATAAGCTTAGCACGCATGGAAGTACAAATGCCAATAGAACCGAAGTAAGCCACTAGGAAATTACCACAGTAATCCCTAAGCACACCACCACAACCCGCCAAGCCCGGGTTCTCCTTAGATGCACCATCTGTGTTAAGTGAAATCCACCCTTCAAACTGGAGCAAACTGAAAAATTGAATGTCGATCAAAAGCTCGTTTCACCTTAGCACACTTGCGAATAATGAACCCCGTAGTATCTAAAGGAATCTCCTCTGCTCTGTCGAACACCACTACATTCCTCCACTTCTAAATCCACCAACAAGTCAACCCAAAATAAAGAGGCCAATCATTAGAATTGGTTGGGTTAACTTTGTAAATGTTACTCAAAATCCAATCCTGGGTATCAGTATTAAAGAAAGAATGGAGCCTAGCATTGGAACTAAGATCTAACAAGACTTGTTTCATTCTAAATGGATGCAAGTGCACCTTGTTCATAGAGAATATGTCCGCCATGACCACTTCATTTGATACTGTGAGGGTGGAGACGTAATTGATATAGATAATTTTGGTGCAGCAATTTTATATATTGTTATCATTTTTCCTTGTTTTAAAGGTATATATTATTATCATTATTTATTATTATTATGTACTTTCTTTCAATTTTGTTTCTACCAATTTTATTTTAATAATTAATCATTACTTTCTTCTAGATACGCCTATGACGAGGTGGCGAATGGGCCATATACACTGGCATGAACTGCATGCGCCCCAGTGCGTCCCATGGAATTATCTCGGTTAGGGACGATTGATATTCTAAACTCGCGCTAATCCCTCTATATTGAATCACCTTATGCATGTTAAACTAGTTTTCAGCCCGATGATGTTCGGGATTTTGTAACATAGTTTATTTTATATTCCTTATTAACTTAAAGAAAATATGTGTAGTTTTGGCATAGTTTCCTGCTGAAGATATTGAAAATCTAAATATTAAGAATAGAAATAATGTTATGAATGAATCATACATTGTTTTATCATTATGAAAGGACTTAAAAGATAGTAAAACTGTTTAATGTATGTCAAGTTGGCGATGATTTCGTTATGTTGAGCTTTGTGTAATGATATTTGATTTAATGACTTGACACAATATTATTGTAAAAATGCCTTTAGATAAAATTGTATAGATAGATTAAACTAGGAGCTCAACAAAAGTTCATAACATGTTTAGTAGTGATCCTCTCACCATTGTAACAATTGTAGAAGTCCACGTATTCCATCTGCAGAATGCATTAAAGTTAAATGCATTATTCCTTTGCCATGCAAATATGCAATAACAACCACTGATTTTGGTTAACACTAAGTTACAGGAATAACAAATTCTCATAAATTGAAAAAGGAGAAAGCTGTTTGGTTGACCAAATTTTGGTAAAATATAGGAATTGTAAATTCATGGGAATTGGAAATTCCCACAAAATGTGGGAGTTAGCTCACCCACTCCTCCTTGGTCATTCATAATTCCCATGAATTCCAAATTCCTACATCTCCACCAAACATGTTAAGGTAAAATCTCATTAAATCGGTATAGAAAGTAAATTCATAGGAAGTGAAAATATATACGGGATTTTAATTCCTACATGAACCAAACAACCACAAAAACTAGCTTTAAAATTGACATCTTTAAAACTCACATTGGTAAACGAAAATTATCGAGAAAAAGTTACAACAACATCAACATTTTGCGTGTCTTTGGATATTTATTTTACCAGCGCTTCAATATAGACCAATGGGATTTAATGAATATTTAGTTATTTATTTGTTGGATATAATAATTAGCTTGTTTAACTAGAAGTGGTCACTTTTTTCCGTGATGACTACCAATATGAAGATTTTTTACGAAGGGACTTTCTCAATCTTTGTTTGAACGTTTTTGATCCCGCCTAAGCGTTCGCCGTTCTTCCGTTCAGACTGCGGGAGTGTAGTAGTGTATATAATAACTAATGTATGTACCAAAAAAAAATAACTAATGTAAGTTAGTTTATAGCTAGTTTCCTGATTAGTGTACTCCTAGTATTCTTATAATTGTACGTAATAGATAGTTTCCTTATTATGTATGGTTATACTCTTAGTGTAATCTCTTATATATGATAGATTTCATGAGCCTCAATAGAGGACTCTGCTCCCACAATCATATTCCTATATATAAGTCACATTCAGTCACACACTTGAAGGCACCGTGCTTGATTGGATCGTTGTGAGAAGTCGGTAACTAAGGTGTAAAGAATAGTTCTAATTAAATGTTCTAACCACTAAACAACCTAGTAATTTATATTGCAACAGACGCCGCCAATTAGCACCTGCACACTGATGCTTCTTTAATTGCATACTTTTTTTATATCTCTAGCTAATCCAGAAAGGGTTAGTAATTTAGCTTAGCTATCTCCTTTTAAAGTGTGGGTTTGATGGCAAGGATTTTGCTATCATTATACAGTAGTAGTACGTTATACGAATGGTTTTGATTTCAATTTCAACTTAATTCCAGTGATGCTAGCAAGTTTTATTAAGACTCACCTTCCAGTGATGCGATACTGTTTCTTTAACAACGGATGCATTCTCGTATGCCAACTTAGCTGCCATCATTGAAAGTGCAGGATAATATCTCCCATCTCCGTGCTTTATTTCATTGTCCAGCTCTATCCTGCTGTCTATATGTCCGAGAAAAGAGATATATCCTTCACTGTTTTCAACGAGGGGCATTGAATCTTTCCCTGCAGCTATGACCATTGTCAACCTTGATCAATTTACTGATTATAATTCCACTAACAGCAATAAGAATAAGTAGCTTTTATATACGTGGAATAAATACAATGCATCGTAAAGATGCTGCCTACATTGAATTACGTCGCGGTTCAAGAAATGCTCAATTTTGGACCCAAATTTCTTCAAGCGTTCAGCTATGAACTCGAGGAATATTTGAACAAACAGAGATACAAGTATAAATCCCTTGTGGAGATATTTGTTCTCTTTCTCCTCAGAAATGTTGTGATGCAAAAGTATGCTCTTGCTAATGTCACGACGATATGATAACTCTTTAATGAGATTTCGAAAGGTGGCTACCTCTCTATTAGGGAGCAGAAACAAGTGTTTACGTGAAGCAAATTCTCTAGAATCCATGTTTGACGAACAGATAACAATATGTAATGCACAAAGATTACAACTTTTTTTAACAAGATATAAGAGGATTACTTTTTTCTTTATATAATATGGTTGTTGTTGTTTTTTTGGTGGAGGGGGGGGGGGGGGGGGGGGGGGGGGGGAATTGGGGCGGTAATTTGTTGTTTGTTTCTATTCTAAAGTTCTCGTCAGCCTTGGAGGACTCATTTATAGCCAGTTAATCATTTGATCATATGCTTCGCTACCTTACGTACATGGTGAAAAAGATACATGCATGGGAAGCTGACCTTCATAAGGAAATGCTGACGAAGGTATAACTTGGCAACATTATTATTCTATTCCGAAGCTTCTTTTTCACTTGTTAAATAAGATAAGATTACATCTTTTGCTTGCCACATTTTAGCGTTGTTATTTAGAAGTTGTCGTCAAAGTCATAAGAGTGCTTAGGGCCGGAAAAGGATATTAGGAGAAGCATAGACGTATGCTTTTGGATAATCAGGGCCGTTCTTAAGATTTTGTGGGCTTGGGGCGAATCAAATTTTCGGGGCCCTTTTCAGTAAACGACTTTGTGGAAAAAAAAAATCATGTGTAAAAAAAGTTGCATATATTTTTGCTACTAAACATACTCGATCTCTGTAAGATTTATATTTCCTTTTGAAAAGACTATATACATATACAAGTCGACTAAAAAAACAAACACTAACAACAATATTGACAAAATAAATGTCAACTTTCATAAGGTATTAGAAACATTTGTACAATGTGCAAAATTATGATTGCTAAATCGAATATAAAATTACAAATTGAAAGAGACATCTTATAATCATTGGAATAGAAGAAAAATAGAATAGATAAAAAATATTTGGAGAACTAAAAATTTGGGGAATAATAAAGAAGAGGAGGAATAAATAGAAAAGTGTTGGGTATGCAAAAAAAGAGTAAAATTAGGTACGTGCTTTTTCAATAATTATTTTTATTTTTTATTTTACTTATTTATTTATAAGTCTCATTATACTGAAATTTATGCAGAATATTTTATTTATGGGCCCCTAAAACCTTCATAAAATATAGTTTTCTACTCTCTAGACAGTCATATGTAATTTATACATATAGAATATAATTTTTTATAATATATAACAAGTTTTTTTTTTTTAAAAAGATGGGCCCTTTGAGAGTCGGAGCCCGGGGCGGTTGCCCCTCTTGGCCACCCCTCTAAGTCGAGCCTGTGGATAATAGGACCATACACTCATGTATATGGAGTACCATATACATATAGGGTTAAAAAAAGGGGGTAATATAGTAATATACTTTTTTATTTCTTTTTAACCCCATGTATATGATATTCCATATACATGATCGAGTACATGGTCCATGGATTGTATTTTTTTGTATCTACCCAAGTAATTGAGTAGTATAATCTTCTCCAGGAACAGTCCATTCGTTCTACAGACAGATCTACAACCATTTATTTTGGTCCATATATGATAAATCAATGGTTGTAAAATTAATTACTTATAATCTGCAAAAAATTCCGTGCTACAATTGACACAAATGTTTCCTTTTTCTATTTTAAAGAACACACAAATTAAAAGGGCATATATAAGGAAAGTCCAATAGTAAATGCATGTTTGAGTCAATTCTTAATATTCACCAGATGATGGTTTAAAATTTGTATAAGCTAGGGAATGTATAATATCACATTAGGATTGGTGTTCCACATCTTTAGATGATGTGTTGATTAAATAGTTTATAAGTGATAACACTTATTATCATATATATTATGAAAATTTTCATTTTATATACCCGACATATTGCATAATTTCACTTTGAGTATTGGTCTTTTGCTTCATTTTCAATTCCTTTATCTCCTCTTGTTTTCTCTCCTCTGCTTCAAAGACTCGTTGAATTACAAACGCAGTCCGTTCTTTCCCCACGATAAACGTCTATTTCTGGACGAACTCGTCGACGAACATTCGCCACGTCACTGGTGCTCTTAGTTAATAATCTCCAGCATGAGCGTTGGTGCTTTTGTTAATTTAATTGTTTAGGTGACAAGTACGTGTTTTTGGACCAACCAATATAATCCAATCAAACAACTTTACTTTCTTAACATATGAAGATGCACTGACCCACATATGAAAGCTAAATATATTGATGATTGTAACCATGATGTTTGATGTTTAAAATTGCCTAAAAACCGACACAACCCGACAACCCGACACAAATTTTACGAGCTAGGGGAAAGGGATTTCAACCCATTTAAGTAATTAGGTCAAGACAAATCCGACACAATAGTGAATTGAGTTGAGTCAGGGTTGAGGATTAATTTCTTGACTTGTTTGTGCTTGACATGACCCGAATCCGACACAACACGAACCATTTAATTATCAGCTCTAATCTCTCCTCACCACAACCACATAAGTTATCGATCTTCATCTCCTTCATCAAACAAAATCACAATCTACACAACACAACGCCACTCAACCCAAAAAATCCTACCACATCAACCATCCCCACAAAACAACAACCAACTCATTCATAGACCACACATTCTCCAACTTCAACAACCCACCAACCCCAACCCCTAGCCCACGTATGCGGTTCACTGAGTAAAGACTGGCATAAAGAGAAGGGGAAGAGGTGATGGTGTGTCAGCTGACAGTGCTCAAAGTGCGCATGAATTTCCACTAATAATAACCTTAGCCTACAAAATATACTAATACTATCAAAAGTGGGAATACCAAGACTGAAGTTATGTGTCATGTATAACTTTTTAGATTAAGGGTGTGTTCGATCGGTAAGTCATTTCAACCACTTAATCTGACTAGTCTATTTTATTTGACTAAAGTTTCAATCACCTTAAATTTTTAAGGTTGTTTGGTAATACAACCTAATACATATTTCAGCTGATTGAAAAATAAGCTACTCGAGGAACCTAAAAAAATTTCAGCCACTTGATCGGGTTTGTTACCTTTTTAGGTTTCAGATATCTTTTCAGTTAGTTTTGTCAAACACACCCTAAAGCACCATATTTTTCTCATTATATACAAGTAATACAACTAGGATTTCTAAATGAGTTAATCTTATGAAAATACTAGTTTACAAAAAATATGGTTAACATCACATTACAGCTCATAACATTAAACTTGGAGGAATTAATCCAAATTTACTGAATTTTAACCGGAAAAACAAGTATATAAGTTTGGGATGGGCGGCTGACTTGTAATTAAAATATGTACTATTTACCAAAGATGCGCTCGTGGCCTAATGGATAAGGCATTTGACTTCTAATCAAAGGATTGTGGGTTCGAGTCCCACCGAGCGTGCAGTTTTAAATTTGCTATTGGTAGACTTTTTGGGCTTAGCTTGCTTTTCTTTCGCGTACATTCTGCTTGAGTCTGGACTCTGGACGGATGTCGAGTCCAACCTCTAACAGATGGACCTTGATCAGTCGATCCTTCAATTAGATGAATAATAATTCCATAGAGCTAACTGCTTTTGCTTGCAGTAGTTATTAGTAGTACTTATCACTTGCACCCTTCACTGAATTCTGCACATGGTGAAGCATACTGCAACGTTGGTTGATGATTTTACAAGGAGAGAGAATCATAGAAGTGATAAAGCAATTTATTTTTCCTTTTAACATAAAATTAGCTTTTAACCCCACCGATGTTTAGGATTTTTTAATATTCTATCTTTTTAATGACAGAAATATGATTATATGCATATTTATTTGGTGCATATGAGTTGACAATTGAACATACAAAGATACATATACAGTATATTCTAAGGTTGTTAACAAAATATTGAAATTATTTATTGTTTTTATTTGTGTAAGATTATGTTATTCTTCTCATGAATAGGATTGGTGAAAAATAAAAATTTGTGGCAATAATCACTCGACGTGGATTTCGTTAATAAGAAAAAAAAATTATTGCGTACTAAAATTATTATCATTATTTAATGTTACTTCTAAATGGTTTCATGATTTTAGAATAATTAAATAGAGATATTAATTTGGAATCAATAAAAGATGTTAGTAGGTAATGAGAGGATGACGTGGTGGGATGGTGTGATAGATGATGTGGTACAGTGTTTGAACTTGAATGTTTTTTGACAATATTGTATAGATAGATACAGTAAATAAAAATGACTATTTCCATTAATATAAAAACCGTTTGAATAACACTCACAAAAAATGTATTAAGGGTTCAAACTATGAAGTATTGTGGATATCACAATAGTTTGGGGAATTCAAACTAATATGGTTTCATCTTTATAATAAGTCACTAAAATATTTTCATTCATTCCAATAATTTGAGATTTTACTAGGCAATATGCCCAAACCCCAGGGTTAGATACTAAGACAAAATATACAAATAATTGTCAGATTTGTGCATTCTAGATCTGGCAAATGGGTTGATGGGGTTCGGGTCGGACCCTTTTAGGAACTATTTGATAAAGCGAATTCAAAATCACTATTTCGGGTATTGTAAAAACAATTTCGAAATGAAACTTACAAAAATCTGTATTAAGAGTTCCAATAAATTATTGCGGATACCAGTATCGTTTGTGTAATTCAAACTAATGTTGTTTTATCTGTAAAATTTTTGTATCGCAAATTCCTACGTACATGTCAATCAAACATATTAGGGCCAAATCCCAAAAATTCCAGAAAGATATTAAATTCCAAGGAAGTGAGAATTCCTATAGGAATTCAATTCTTGTACAAACAATATATAATAAGTCGTCTGTGTTTTACCTGATCCTAAAAATAATGAATAACTTGGTTTAATTTGGTATTTTTCTCAAAAAAGAAAGATCTACACATTTAAATATCTAGTAGAGAAATCTGTTCGATTTGTGGAGTAATTTATACGCACGATTATAATCTTCTAGAATAGAGATTTTGGCATAGTGGACCTGAAAATCAAGAAATGGATTATATTTGACGATTGGAATGACTAGGATACCCCTCCCCGAAATCCCCATTTCTACCTTGCTCTACAATGCAAGAATTTGATCTCGTTGGAAGACTAACAGTTAGTGATCAAGCATGTATATCGAGAGGCAAACTCGGTGGCAGACTTCTTTGCAAATGTTGGTGTGACCTTGCAGGATGGATACAAGGAGTTCTCATCCCCCCCCCCCCATCCGTGCGATCCTCTTTGAAGATCTCATGGGTGTTTCTAAGTCTAGATTAATTTAGTTGGTGTTTCACTTCCCTTGTACCAAAAAAAAAAAATAGAGACATCAAAGGGTATCTAATGTATAAAACAACTTTTAATTTATACGATATTTGAAAACCCTTATTAATTAGCATAATTTGTAAAGTTCTCGTACGGAAAGGTGAAAACCAAATTGCATATCATTTGTAATCCAATGGCAATTATGCAACCTATATATCATATCATGATTCATGCATGACTAGGGTTGTACATGAGTTGAGTCGAGCTCAAGTTAGGCCTAACTCGACTTGACTCGTTAAGCTCATAGCGAGCTCGTTGACTTGAAAAATTGAAGCTCGATTGGAGCGCAAGAAGTTCGAATCAAAGTCAAATTGGGCTCTAAGTTTTCCGTTGCTACTTACATTTTCTTTTATTTGAATGGAATATTTAAACTTTTTTGTTTATAGAAACATAAGTATATATATTTTGTAAAATTCGTATCTATCATATATTTATTTAAAAGAGAACATGAGGACTTGCTATTTTGTATAATATAAGTACTATTTCATATATTTTGTAAATATTCGATTGTGTCACAAGCTTTTTGAGTTGAACTTCGGCCTATTTGAATAGGCTGGTTAGAAACTCAAGTCGAGTTGAACTCAAGTCAAGCTTTTGCGAGTCGATTATAAACGAGTTTTCATCGATTTGAGATCGTAAATTGTCTCGTCTCATTTAAACCCCTTTGAATGATAAGGGCAGAAACAAAATACGGTCTATACTCTACAGTGCTATAGGAGGATAGGACTATAGGAGTCCTACTCTATAATCCGTATATCTGTATATAATAGGAAAATTTTATAAATGGTG